>JAACNH010001118.1:0-16646 GCA_019447015.1 Hymenochirus boettgeri
AGACAGAGATATGAAGAGAGAGACAGAGACAGAGATGGATAGACAGAGACAGACAGGCAGAGAGATAGAGAGACAGAGATATGAAGAGAGAGACAGATGGATAGACAGAGACAGATAGGCAGAGAGATAGAGAGACAAGGCTAGTAAACATGTCACCTGACCTTGCGAACCCACATATTAATTTGTAGGCCACAGCAGATATTTGCTGGACCCCTGTTCTCATGTGTGTACTAGGCTATAGAGGGTAAATGCTCCTTTCGCTATTTAATATCGCCCAGCAACGGATTTACCCACTGCAGGATTTTAACTCCACTTATTGGCTGGCGTTAAAATCCGGGTGATTTTTGCGTAACCTGCACATCGGACGCTAATATGGAGTTAAAGTCGCACAAAACAGCTAGCGCCACTTTAACTCCATATATTTGCCTGTCTGGGTAAATGGGCCCCATAGAGTGATAGACAGAGACAGGCAGAGACAAGACACAGGGTGAACCCAGAACGGAACATAGGATTCAGCATTGGGCAGATTCCAATGTTAAATGGAAATACACTGAGATGACCATGTCTCCCACTTACCAGGAGCCAAACAAAACCACAAAATAGAAAGATTCATTAGATCTGCAGGGAATGTGAAGGGAGAAAGTAAATATTGCAGTTGTTCAGTGGAATGGAATTCTCTGGCTAATTTAAATGATTTAAAGGAACAGTCAACTGGGTTTTTAAGGGCTGGGACCTCGTTTTGTGATCCGATCGCACTAGTGATTGCACAGACTTATGCACACTTATGGGAGGGGCCCTGCACACCAAGCCATTTTTGGAGCTCATGCAATCACCATTTTTTGTGCTTTTCGCATGTACACCGATGGCGCGATCACCCACCATTGAGATTTCGCGTCCTAGTGGGGTCTCAGCCTAAGGTTTTTTTTTCTTTGCAAACTAGGAGACGAGGTTTCTTTATTTTGCTTTTGTAAGTGAATTCCAATGGTCAGCCTAACATCCACATCCAATTGTCCACCTGATCCACAAGCCAACATTCCTCCCCTCGATCTATTTATACTACTGTTTGTCCTGTAGATTGTTTTTTTTAATGCTTCCTATGTATCCTATTTACATTGTTATTATGGCTATTAGCTTTTGAAATAAAACAATATCACCCTCATAGATGTGAAAACTTCATGTCTCTGTACCAAATAACCGGTAAAAATAACCCAATTGGTTATCAGACTGGTCAATGACCCTGCACATGCTCTGATTATTGATTATTGGATTGCAGGTTTTTAATTTTTAATACAGAGTCAATTTTACCCACAACCCCTGTTTCACACTGACATGAAAGACCCTTTCCGCGTATGGCTACCCCTCCATCATACACAACTCATCTACGTGGTGTCGGAAAGCCCCCCACACAAGGTAGAGGACGATATATACGGTAGTATAAACTTTCATTAAACTCCTATAGATCATTCTGTACAAGGAGACCAGGTATCTGCAGTGTGCGTGTTTTATTAATATAAATGGGAAATGACAAGAAGAGGTAGATTAGACTATAAATAAATCGCCTCCTGGGGCCAAATTATCGCAATAAATAAGAGAAAATTTACTGTGTTTTTCTGGGCAATAACTGGATCCGTCGGATGTGTGAAATGTAATGGAACCTTCTTGTTATTTTCTATGTAACCGGTTAGACCTGGCTAAAAGATTAACACTCCTTTATTACATCAAGCCTCCATTGTAGTAAATGGAGCACTTCCCCTTTAAGAAGGCTGCAGAAAAAAAAGACCATTATCCCATTGTCAATATTTTAAAGGAGAAGCAAAGCTGAAAATGACTCACTTCTTATAATCCCCTATGGGATGAAGACCTAAACTATGTTTTGAACTAAAGTAAAATGATACAATTGCTTCTATTTTGACTTGACAAATCTTGACTTGGCCCCAGCGCCATTGACTGGAAAGAGGATAAAATGCCTATCTGCAAAGGACTATGGGAAACAGGGAACAGTGTATTATGGGAAATATTGTTACTCACTTAATCCTCTGGGGTAGGCAGAGACAAGGAGAAGGTGCAGAAATGTGAGAACTATGAGAGACATTGTATTCTTTGACTTCTTAGGTCCACAGTCCTCCTATCACGGGAACTTAGCCAAGGCTCATTGCCTTGACTTGGTAAGCGTGGGCAGTTGCAGGTTTCACAGCAATCAGTGTCTTCCTATGGGGGTCTTCAAGGTTACGTCACCCCCCAAAAAAATATTTGGCTTGATTGGGTCTCGGTGGGATTCGGCCTAAACCATCATCCAGGAACTGGGGGACTTTCTAGGTATAGAAGAGAGATCCCAGCTATTTCCTCTACTGCCGAACTCTGAATAATATTTCTTTTCAACCTCCGTCCTGACCTGGCTTGTCTTCTGGAAAAAAAAACTGAATCTGCAGCTCTCTGTCCAATACATGTGTTTGTAATAGCTGAAATTCCTAGCCAGTGACACCATTCCTAGAACTCAATCACATATTAGCTAATGTGAGGGGTGATTATTATAAACATAAAATGAGGGAGATGGAAACAGGACAAGATCTGTCGATACACAGTCTACAGCTGCTGTACAACTGATCTACAAGGAGAGCTGAGGATGATGGGATTTTGTTTTTTTGCTGGCATTGCCGTATGCGCTCACATGGGCCCACAGCAGGTAAAGAGCAGGGTCCCCTTATGTGGAATAATGTTATAAACTACAGGGGATAGGCACTAGGCATGCAGAGTTGGATGGGTTTGAGGCTATCAGAGCAACTCCTGTGAGGCTTAGGCCAGTGATGTCATCGTTCAGTAGGTTTGGTGGCCCCTAATCAGCCTCGTGATACACACAACAATAAAATAAAATGGCTCGTAGATAGATCCCACGCAAACTAATGTCAATTCACAAAATCCCAGGACAGAACAGTAGGCTCTGATCCACCAAAACCTCACCAGGTGGTGGTTGACCATGCAAGAGAGTTCCTTGTTTTATCCAATGGCCAATTAAGTGGATTTCAGGTAAGAGATGAAGGGCCCTAATTGGCAGGGGTGTTCCTAGGGTTTTTGACACCTGAAACAACTTTTAAAATCCTATCGGCAGACGGGGGGGTGACACGTGAACTGGGTGTGGCTTTATCAGGGAACGTAGGCGTGGCTTGTGGAGGTGGGAATGGTGGGCTGACCTAACACTGACTAGTTGACTGGAGGGCTGACTTAACACTCATTGGTGGACTGCTGCTGAAATGTGTTATTGCAGGAAGGAGGATTTTTTTTTATAACTGCCACCTTTTAAGTGCTCTGCAGGAGGCGAGCCCTGAGCAAATGTTTCAATTTGCTTCATGGTAGGGGCACCCCTGCTAATTGGCCATATTAATAGAAGGGGAAAGATGATTGGACTGGAAATCTCAAGAGAGGCTCAACAGCTTGGTAACCTGTAGGTTACAACTCAGGGTGTATGGCAACAATACATGTTGCTTTGGGCAACAAGAAAACAGTCAAAACAGAAAATACAGGAAAACAATTTGCATCCTATAAAAGATTTTATTTGCACATCACAAGGTTCTAACAATTCTTCCCTACGCAATGTGTTGTTATTGTCTCCAACAATGGTCTCTGTGACTCACCGCTCATCTGCTAGTGAGGATCCCAATTTAAAGCTTGTTTTTTACCAACTCAACAGATCCACCAGTCTCTCCATGGCTTAGATTCCGCTGAAATTACCCAATGATTTTGGCAGGCGGCCTGGGACAAGGGGGACATTCCTCCCTATTCATTTCCAAACAGCTTAAAAACAAACAGTACATTTCATTTCCATGACTGATAAATACTTTCCTGTTATTCCAAAAAAGATCTCAGATTAGAAAGAAAATATTCTTAATATATTGACACAATTCAATGACTTTGTCAGGCTGCAGCCAAGCTACAGCATGCGGTTGAAATTACGATGCAAATCTGACAATATTCTGATAATGGTGATCACATACACTCTAAAAAATGGATTGCAGAGCACAGTGTGGCCACCCACAAAACGAGATTGTACACAAGTGTAGCCCAGCCCGAAGGATGGATACACACCAGCCAATTTTTTCAGCGACCGACCAATTCACGGGACTTCGGTCAATCGGCCGAAAATCCGAATTTGCGAGTGAACGATTGGGCATGTTGGAAAATTCTGATCAAACGTGCGGTTATGGGACCGCACGATTGATAGATTGCAAATTCGGCCACGGCGTAGTGAGCACTCGGCCTGGACAAAAAGTCCCTCCCTGTATACCCAGCCTAACTGTCCCGATTCCTGCAAGGTGAAGGGCATGTCCACCCTCAAAACAAAGAAATGGTGACTTGTCAGTTATCTTCCCACAACCCCAACTGCTATTTTTACTCATTTATTCCATGTATTTGTAACCATATACTTAATAAGTTCTATTCCTTTCTGGCAAAGGTATCTGCCTCCTTCCTCTGGTCAATGAGCTTTTTATAGGCTTAAGCATGTGCAGAGGAGACAGCAAGGTAATCAGCAATAATTGGCTGTGATGTCAGCAGAGGGAGGAGCCAGCCCACTCTGCCAGAATGGGGGCAATAATTATCCTTAAATATCTGGTAATTCATTTATCTAATAAGGTGCGGAATATATCAGTTGGGGTTTGGGGCAGGTAAAGTATAAGCAGTTTTTTGTTTTCCATGTCGACGTGCCCTTTAATGTTCATTCTATGGAATCGTGGCCCAGAATAGTCGGTGATATGGAAAATGTGACCTCATTGTTGATATTTAACATCACCGAGCCCAGGGGGGGAGATACTTGAATGAAACCTAATCCTGCAGATATTGAAATGATCCGTTTAAATGAAACTCTCCGTATTGTTCCCGACGTTGAACCAGATCCAAATTTTCACATGTGATTCCATGTGTTTCCTTTGAGGTTTTACCACAGGAATGCGATTAAGAATGGACGGTGTCTCTGTTTCCATGGAGCTCGGAGAGGTTTGAATTCTGTCCCAGATATTGCACCAGGGAATGTTCCCAATCCCCGTAGGGTTCCTGTCCTCTCTATAACTCCCCCAGAGGACAGTAAAGGCAAAGTAATATCTATTCAATTTCCAAATAATTCAGCCGGAGCGTAGTGTTGCAAATTGTAACAAAGTATATATGTATATTTAGTACAGTGGCTCAGTGGTAAGCACTGATGCCTTGCAGGCATGGGAGGTACTGTCACTTTAAATAGCAGGGGAAGCAATGACTTACATTGCAGAATGCAGAATGCAGCTATTACTCCTCCCCCTCCCTTCTGACTGGCAATTCATTTGCTCAAAATCAATGTTTGTTAGCCTTGCAGATCAAAAATTAATGTTGGGCCTCATTTACCAGTCACTGTGGGCATCAATTACCAGTCTTTGTGGGCATTATTTACCTGTCATGTGTATAAAGCCCATCCCACTTCTGGACAAGCCACACCCCACTTCCGGACAAAGCATCACCCAATTTCAATCAGAAAACCACACCCTCCCGGCGGCGTGGCAAGGGGGGCAGCATTTGGATTTTTTTTTCAGGTGCCAAAAAGTCTACAGATGGCCCTGTCTTCGGAGCAAGGCCTGATGTGAATGTATAAATGTAATTGTAAAGCGCTACAGAAAATGTTGGTGCTATATAAATCCACAATGATAATAATACACACAAAAGGCAACGTTTCGGGCAAGTCTTTGCCCTTTCTCAAGCCTTGAAATGTTTCGACCTCAGTGTGAGCAAAAGCAGTGAGGAGCACTGAACCACGGCAACCAACTGGGTTTACCATTAGAGGATAGGCAAAGTAATATCTAGTTTACCAGTCAAATTCTAGTTACATTTAACACTAGCTGTTGCTGAACTATATCTCTCTTCCCAACTGCCTTGGCCTTACACATGATGCTGCAGTTTGGATATAGCTACTTGGATGTATGTTGATCATCCCTGCTCAAACCGAGTAATACTATCAAATAAGGTTCCTCTATTCTCCACTGTAGTTCAGGCATCGCTCAGACCCAGGGGGCTTATGGGAAGATTCCAGAGTCCTCAGAACTCATAGGGGCTCATTTACCCAGAGCTGCTATTGCTCTGGGTAAATGCTTCTTCTGCGATGTAATATCGCGTTTGCGAATGTGGGTAAATTCCGGTAAGGGATTTACCCACTGCGGGGTTTAAATCCTGCGCTAAAACGAACGAAAGTGCAATATTAAATCGCGAGCGGTGGATGCGCGGGTGTTTTTTGCGTAACCCGCGCAATATATATATTGAATTATAATTATACAGGTCGGCACCTGATTGTTCCATAATAAGATTTGGTTATCATCAGACCGTAATCCTTGTATTATATTTTCAGCAAGTTTTACATTTGATGTTTCTATTCAACCTTCTGTCCCAGTGGACTCAATGAGTCAGTGTTACATTCACTTTGATTCACACTTTTTCACTTTGATCTTTTGGATTTTATTTTAGATGCCTGAACTCTCTATGAGTCACAACCCAGATGTATTCCTTTCCTGACACCTGGTGGCGCTATAGGTCTGGAAATCTTTTATCTAAATGGCCATTTAGCAGGGATAGCGAATGAAGCTATTTTAACTGCAACACACCAGCAATGTATGGGTGTATTATTAGGCTGGGTACACACATGGGGACTATTTGTCCCGACCGAGCTTTCAGTACGAGCAAACAATAGTCGCCACAGCCGACAGTTTGTGCGACCGATAGTGCGGCCCCATAGGAAACCGCACAATCGGCCATGATTTACCAACACATCCGATCCAGAGGAACGGGCAACCGGCGGCAGCCGAAAAGCGGCAAGCCGAAAGCAGCACAGATTTTCGGCCCAATACACGGAAATATCGGTCAATTGGGCCAAAAAATCTGCCCGCATGTACCCAGCCTTACAGTAACATTATTAGAGAGGAACTGATCATTGCTCATGCTGACTGTTTGTGTCTTTATTGTCTATGGATGAAAAAAGGTTCTTGATATTCTTGTTCTTGGAGGAAATTCTTCCTTCCTCTATAATACTTTACTTACTTACCCCAGTGCTTATTCTTAGCACTTCCTGTTTAGGCTATTTCCTATATTCTGCTTAGGCCTTAAACAAGTGGTCAGTTGGTTCATTTCCTCTTTTCTGTTTGTGTTATTAGTGCACTGTCACACTCAGTACACTATTAGTACTCACTCAGTACTCACTCAGTGCTCAGTCAGTATTCAGTCAGCACACAGTACACACAGTCTGTACTCAGTCAGTATTCAGTCAGTACACAGTCTGTACTCAGTACAACAAACCTTTCTGTACTCAGTCAACGTTTTACGTATTCAGTCAGTACAGTATTCTAGGAAGTACACGTCTGTCTCAGTCAGTACACGGACTCCAGTACTCGTCAAGTACACGTTCTGTACTCAGTCAGTACACGGTCGGTACTCAGTCAGTACACGGTCCTGTACTCAGTCATTACACGGTCTGTACTCAGTCAGTACGCGGTCTGTAACCAGTCAGCAACGCGGTCTTCAGTCAGTCCAGACATGGTCTGGACTAGGTAAGTACACGGTCTGTACTCAGTCAGTTACACGACAACACGTCGGTACTCAGTCAGTCACGGTCTGTATCAGTCAGTACACGGTCTGTACTCAGTCAGTACATGGTCTTTTTGGGTACTCAGTCAGTACAATGGTCTGTACTCAGTCAGTACACGGTCTGTACTCAGTCAGTCCGCGTTCTGTACTCAGCAGCACACAGTCATATTCGTCAGTACGCGTCTGTACTCCAGCACACGTCTATATTCAGTCAGTACATGTCTGTACTAGGTAATTACACGTCTGTACTCAGCAGTACACGGTCTGTACTCAGTCAGTACACGGTCGGTATACTCAGTCAGTAACACGGTCCTGGTACTCAGTCAGTACAAAACGGTCTGTACTCAGTCAGTACAACGGTCTGTACTCAGTCAGTACAAGTACACGGTCCCCACCTGTACTCAGTCAGCACACACGGTCTATATTCATTCATAATGGTCTGTACCAGTCAGTACAACGGTCGTACTCAGTCAATACACACGGTCTGTACTCAGTCAGTACATGGTCGTACTCAGTCAGTATGTGGTCTGTACTAGGTCAGTACATGGTCTGTACTCAGTCAGTACATGGTTGTACCTCAGTCAGTATGTGGTCTGTACTAGGTCAGTACCGGTCTGTACTCATCGTACACGGTCTGTACTCAGTCAGTACACACTGTCTGTACTCAGTCAGTACACACGTTCTATATCAGTCAGTACAACGGTCTGTATCATCAACACGGTCTGTACTCAGTCAGTACACGGTCTGTACTCAGTCAGTACACGGTCTGTACTCAGTCAATACAGCGGTCTGTACTCATCGTACATGGTCTGTCTCACAGTCAGTACAGGTCTATATTCAGTCACTACATGGTCGTGTACTCAGTCATTCACGGTCTGTACTCAGTCAATACACGTCTGTACTCATTAAGTACATGGTCGTACTACTAGTCAATACACAGTCTGTACTCAGTAAGTACATGGTCTGTACTCAGTCATACACAGTCTGTACTCAGTCATTACACGGTGGTCTGCGCTCAGTCAGTACACGGTGGTCTGCGCTCAGTCAGTACAACAGTCTGTACTCAGTACACACCGTCTGTACTCAGTCAGTATTCATTCAGTACACAGTCTGTACTCAGTAACACACGTCTGTACTCAGTCAGTATTCAGTCAGTACAGTATTCTAGGTAAGTACAAACACGGTATGTACTCTCTTACAAACGGTCAGTTACTCAGTCTACAAACGGTCTGTACTCTCAGTAACCCGTCGGTACTCAGTCAGTACACGTCTGTACTCAGTCATACACGGTCGTACAGTCAGTACGCGTCTGTACTCAGTCGCACGCGTGTCTATATTCAGTCAGTACATGGTCTGGACTAGGTAAGTACACGGTCTGTACTCAGTCAGTACACGGTCGGTACTCAGTCAGTACACGGTCTGTACTCAGTCAGTACACGGTCTGTACTCAGTCAGTACATGGTCTGTACTCAGTCAGTTACATGGTCTGTACTCAGTCAGTACACGGTCGTACTCAGTCAGTACGCGGTCTGTACTCAGTCAGCACACAGTCTATATTCAGTCAGTACGCGGTCTGTACTCAGTCAGCACACAGTCTATATTCAGTCAGTACATGGTCTGTACTAGGTAAGTACACGGTCTGTACTCAGTCAGTACACGGTCTGTTCTCAGTCAGTCACCCGGTCGGTACTCAGTCAGTACAAACGGTCTGTACTCAGTAGTACACGGTCTGACTCGTCATTCAACGGTCTGTACTCAGTCAGTACACGGTCTGTACTCAGTCAGCACACGGTCTATATTCAGTCAGTACATGGTCTGTACTCAGTCAGTACACGGTCTGTACTCAGTCAATACACGGTCTGTACTCAGTCAGTACATGGTCTGTACTCAGTCAGTATGTGGTCTGTACTAGGTCAGTACATGGTCTGTACTCAGTCAGTACATGGTTTGTACTCAGTCAGTATGTGGTCTGTACTAGGTCAGTACAACGGTCTTGTACTCAGTCAGTACAACGGTCTGTACTCAGTCAGTACACGGTCTGTACTCAGTCAGTACACGGTCTATATTCAGTCAGTACACGGTCTGTACTCAGTCTGTACACGGTCTGTACTCAGTCAGTACACGGTCCTGTACTCAGTCAGTACACGGTCTGTACTCAGTCAATACACGGTCTGTACTCAGTCAGTACATGGTCTGTACTCAGTCAGTACAGGTCTATATTCAGTCACTACATGGTCTGTACTCAGTCAATTCATCGGTCGTACTCATCAATACACGGTCTGTCTCAGTAAGTACATGGTCTGTACTCAGTCAATACACAGTCTGTACTCAGTAAGTACATGGTCTGTACTCAGTCAATCACACAGTCTGTACTCAGTCAGTACAACGGTGTCTTCGCTCAGTCAGTACACGGTGGTCTGCGCTCAGTCAGTACACATTTGTACTCAGTACACACCGTCTGTACTCAGTTAGTACTCATTCATCTATTCAGTCAGTACACAGTCTGTTACCAGTGCACACCATCTGTACTCAGTTAGTACACAGTCAGTACTCAGTTAGTATTCAGTCAGTACACAGTATACACAGTCTGTACTTAGTCATATACAGTTCTGTACTCAGTCAGTACATGGTCTCTAATCAATCAATACCAGTTGTACTCAGTCAGTACACGGTCTGTACTCAGTCAGTACTGGTCTGTACTATGATAAGTACACGGTCTGTACTCAGTCAGTACACCGTCAGTACTCAGTTAGTACACGGTCTGTACTCAGTCAATACACGGTCCCTGTCTCAGTCTACAAACGTCTGTACTCAGTCAGTACACGGTCTGTACTCAGTCAGTACATGGTCTGTACTCAGTCAGTACATGGTCTGTACTAGGTGAGTACACGGTCTGTACTCAGTCAGTACACGGTCTATATTCAGTCAGAACATGGTCTGTACTCAGTCAGTACACGGTCTATATTCAGTCAGTACATGGTCTGTACTCAGTCAATACACAGTCTGTACTCAGTAAGTACATGGTCTGTACTCAGTCAATACACAGTCTGTACTCAGTCAGTACACGGTGGTCTGCGCTCAGTCAGTACACGGTGGTCTGCACTCAGTCAGTACACAGTCTTTACTCAGTACACACCGTCTGTACTCAGTTAGTACTCATTCAGTATTCAGTCAGTACACAGTCTGTACTCAGTACACACCATCTGTACTCAGTTAGTACACAGTCAGTACTCAGTTAGTATTCAGTCAGTACACAGTATACACAGTCTGTACTCAGTCAGTATACAGTCTGTACTCAGTCAGTACATGGTCTCTAATCAGTCAATACACAGTCTGTATCATCCTACATGGTCTGTACTCAGTCAGTACATGGTCTGTACTAGATAAGTCCACGTCTGTACTCAGTCAGTAACACGGTCTGTCTCAGTCCATACACGGTCTGTACTCAGTCAGTAAACGGTCTGTACTCAGTCAATACACGTCTTTACTCAGTCGTACACGGTCGTACTCAAGTCAGTACATTGTCTGTACTCAGTCAAGTCACATGGTCTGTCTACGTCAGAACATGGTCTGTACTAGGTCAGTACGGTCTGTACTCAGTCAGTACACGGTCTGTACCACGTCAGTACACGGTCTGTACTCAGTCAGTACATGGTCTATATTCATCAGTCGTACATGGTCTATTACTCAGTCCAGAACTTGGTCTGTACTCAGGTCAGTACACGGTCTGTACTGTCAATACTGTCTGTCTATCAACCGTCTGTACTCAGTCATACACGGTCTATATTCAGTCAGTACAGTGGCTGTACTCATCAATACACAGTCTGCACTCAGTCAGTACATGGTCTGCGCTCAGTCAGTACAACGTGGTCTATACGCTCAGTCAGTACATGGTGGTCTGCACTCAGTCATACAGTACACGGGGTCTGTCTCAGTCAGTACACGGGTCGGCGCTCAGTCAGTAACAACGGTGGTCTGTGCTCAGTCAGTACACGGTGGTCGGCGGCTCAGTCATACACGTTCTGTACTCATCAGTACACGGTCTGTACTCATCAGCACACGTCATATTAGTCAGTACATGGTCTGTACTCAGTCAGTACACGTCTGTACTCAGTCAATACACGGTCTGTACTCAGTCAGTACTGTCTGTGATCAGTCGTAGTGTCTGTACTAGGTCAGTACATGGTCTGTACTCAGTCAGTACTGGTTTGTACTCAGTCTTAATGTGGTCTGTAACTGGTCAGTACGCACGGTCTGTACTCAGTCAGTACACGGTCTGTACCAGTCAGTAACGGCTGTACTCAGTCAGTACAACACGGTCTATATTCAGTCAGTACACGGTCTGTACTCAGTCAGTACACACGGTCTGTACTCAGTCAGTACACGGTCTGTACTCAGTCAGTACACCGGGTTTCTGTACTCATCATACCGGTCTTACTCAGTACATGGTCGTCTCAGTCAGTACAGGTCTATATTCAGTCACTACATGGTCTGTACTCAGTCAATTCACGGTCTGTACTCAGTCAATACACGGTCTGTACTCAGTAAGTACATGGTCTGTACTCAGTCATACCAGTCTGTACCATAAGTACATGGTCTGTACTCATCAATACACAGTCTGTACTCAGTCAGTACACGGTTGTCTGCTGCTCAGTCAGTACACGGTGGTCCATGCGCTCAGTCAGTACACAGTCTTACTCAGTACACACCGTCTGTACTCAGTTAGTACTCATTCAGTATTCAGAAGTACACAGTCTGTACTCAGTGCACACCATCTGTACTCAGTTAGTACACAGTCAGTACTCAGTTAGTTTCAGTCATTACACAGTATAACACGTCTGTACTTAGTCAGTATACAGTCTGTACTCAGTCAGTACATGGTCTCTAATCAATCAATACACGTCTGTACTCAGTCAGTACACGGTCTGTACTCAGTCAGTAGATGGTCTGTACTAGATAAGTACACGTCTGTACTCAGTCAGTACAGGTCAGTAACTCAGTTTATACACGGTCTGTACTCAGTCAATACACGGTCCTGTACTCAGTCAGTACACGGTCTGTACTCAGTCAGTACACGGTCTGTATCAGTGAGTACATGGTCTGTACTCAGTCAGTACATGGTCTGTAACTAGTGGATAGTCACGGTCCTGTCCTCAGTCAGTACACGGTCTAAGTCAGTCAGAACATGGTCTGTAACTCAGTCAGTACACGTCATATTCAGTCAGACATGTCGTACTCATCAACACAGTCTGTGTACTCAGTAAGTACATGGTCTGTACTCAGTCAATACACAGTCTGTACTCATCAGTAAACGGTGGTCTGCGCTCAGTCAGTACACGGTGGTCTGCACTCAGTCAGTACACAGTCTTTACCAGTACACACCGTCGGTACTCATTTAGTCTCATTCGTATTCATTCAGTACACAGTCTGTAACTCAGTACACACCATCTGTACTCGTTAGTACACAGTCATATCCAGTTAGTATTCAGTCAGTACACAGTATACACAGTCTGTACTCAGTCAGTATACAGTCTGTACTCAGTCAGTACATGGTCTCTAATCAGTCAATACACAGTCTGTACTCAGTCAGTACATGGTCTGTACTCAGTCAGTACATGGTCTGTACTAGATAAGTACACGGTCTGTACTCACGTCAGTACACGGTCTGTACTCAGTCAATACACGGTCTGTACTCAGTCAGTAAACGGTCTGTACTCAGTCAATACAGGTCTGTACTCAGTCAGTACACGGTCTGTACTCAGTCAGTACATGGTCTGTACTCAGTCAGTACATGGTCTGTACTCAGTCAGAACATGGTCTGTACTAGGTCAGTACACGGTCTGTACTCAGTCATACACGGTCTGTACTCAGTCGACACCGGTCTGTACTCAGCTCAGTACTGGTCTATATTCATTCAGTACAATGGCTCATACTCAGTCAGAACTTGGCTCTGTACTCAGTCAGTACAACAGGTCTTACTGTCAATACATGGTCTGTACTCAGTCAGTACAACGGTCTGTACTCAGTCATACACCGGTTTCATTCAGTCAGTACATGGTCTGTACTCAGTCATACACAGTCTGCACTCAGTCAGTACATGGTCTGCGCTCATCAGTACACGTGGTCTACGCTCAGTCAGTACATGTGGTCTGCACTCAGTCAGTACACGGTGGTCTGTGCTCAGTCAGTACAACGTGGTCGGCGCTCAGTCGTACAACGGTGGTCTTGCTCAGTCAGTACAACACGGTGGTCGGCGCTCAGTCAGTACACGGTCTGTACTCAGTCAGTACACGGTCTATATTTAGTCAGTACATGGTCTGTACTAGTCATAACATCGACTCAGTCACACATGGTCTGTACCAGTCAATACACAGTCTGTACTCAGTCAGTACATGGTCTGTAATCAGTCAGTAACACGGCCTGTTCTAGGTAGACGCAGTCTGTACTCAGTCAGTACAACGGTCTGTACCCACCATCTGTACTCAGTTAGTACACGTCAGTACTCATTCAGTATTCAGTCAGTACCAATATACAACAGTCTGTACTCAGTCAGTATAACAATCTGTACTCAGTCAGTACATCGCCTCTACTCAGTCAAGACACGGTCTGTACTCAGTCAGTATACAGTCAGTACACAGTCTATATTCAGTCAGTACACGGTCTGTACTCAGTCAATACACAGTCTGTACTCGGTCAGTACACGATCTGTACTCAGTCAGTACACGGTGGTCTGTGCTCAGTCAGTACACGGTGGTCTGCGCTCAGTCAGTACACGGTGATCGGCGCTCAGTCAGTACATGGTGGTCTGCGCTCAGTCAGTACACGGTGGTCTGCGCTCAGTCAGTACATGGTCTGCGCTCAGTCAGTACACTGTGGTCTGCTGCTGCTCAGTCAGTACACGGTGGTCTGCGCTCAGTCAGTACACGGTGGTCTGCGCTCAGTCAGAACACGGTGGTCTGCACTCAGTCATTACAACACGGTGGTCTTCACTAGTCAGTGTACCCGAGGTGTCAAAATCACATAAGGGCCAAAATCAAAAGACAGGCTAAGTGGTGGGCCGAATTTAGATGCTTAGCAGGATTGTGCCTATGCAGGGAATGGGTGCCAAGCACAACTGTTTTAACACTGTTTTAGACTGGACCTCTGCCTAGGGCGTGATCATGTGCTAATGTAGAACACTCCACATTCTTCTCTTCTGGCACGGTAATGGCACAGCCAACTCCAATGAAGGCCCTTTGTCAACCCCCATCCCAGTGCCTGGCTGGATAAAACGATAAGTGGTTACAGTGGTGATGCACTCCAAGCCTTACTACATTGCTATCCATTGTGCAGTCCCAAGCAGCGTCGTAACTATGGATCTTCCTGCGGGATACCACGATCAGCTGTTTTTAAGCACACGGAGGCACAGCGCGTGTAGTGGGCCGGGCCCCATATGCTTCTACATTCCTGTGCTTTCCACTAACACGATTGAGTCGCAAATGGGACCCGAAACGTGATAGTAAGGCCTGCCCTTAATGGGCTCTGATTGGCTTTACTGGAACTAAACCAAAGTCCAGTGTGTATCGGATCTGCCATACTGATAATTTATTAAGAGGAATCATAGCGGAGAGTCTCTAGGAAGTAATCTGACAACCCCTTAACATCTGTTCAGAATCGCATTAGCGCGGTAGGAGAACAGGAACAAAGGACCAAGTTACTTTTCATGGTAATCAGCATGGAACTGGGGTGACCATCTTTCCTGTTACAGTAAAAAGTCTGGGGACTTTGTGTAGAATCCTGTGTATAAGTGGCAATGTTTCTACGTGTATCATCTACGTGGCGTGTTTATTATGTTATCTACGTGGCAGTATATTATATGTATCTACATGGCAGTATATTATATGTATCTATTGCGGTAGTATACTATATGTATCTACGTGGTAGTATATTATTGTTACTCTACGTGGTAGTATATTATTGTATCTATGTTAGTATATTATATTATCTACGTGGTAGTATATTATATGTATCTACATGCTGTTTGGTTATATGTAATCTACGTGGCCAGTATAAATATGTATCTCCTACGACTGGCAGTATATTATTATGTATCTACACTGGCAGTATATTATTGTATCTACACGTAGTAATTTATATGTATGTACGTGGTAGTATATTATATGTATCTACATGGCAGTATATTATATGTGTCTACATGGCTGTTTATCATATGTATCTACAAGGCAGTATATTATATGTATCTAACGTGGCAGTTATTATATGTATCTACGTGGCAGTTTATTATATGTATCTACGTGGCAGTATATTATATTATCTACGTAGCAGTATATTATATGTATCTATGCGGTAGTATTAATTTTGTATGTAACGCGGTAGTATATTATTGTTATGTACTTGTAGTATATTTATTGTATCTACATGGCAGTATATTATATGTGTCTACATGGCTGTTTATCATATGTATCTACAAGGCAGTATATTATATGTATCTACATGGCAGTATATTATATGTATCTACGTGGCAGTATATTATATGTATCTACGTGCAGTATATTAATATGTATCTACGTGGTAGTATATTAATGTCTCTACGGTAGTATTTAATGTATCTACGTGGCAGTATATTATATGTATATATGTGGTATTATATTATATGTATCTACATGGCTGTTTGTTATATGTATCTACGTGGCAGTATATTATATGTATCTACATGGTAGTATATTATATGTATCTATGCGGTAGTATATTATATGTATCTACGTGGTAGTATATTATTGTATCTACGTGGCAGTATATTATATGTGTCTACATGGCTGTTTATTATATGTATCTACAAGGCAGTATATTATATGTATCTACGTGGCAGTATATTATATGTATCTACGTGCATTTTATTATATGTATCTACGTGGCAGTTATTATTATGTCTCTACGTAGCAGTATATTAATATGTCTCTATGTATGCGGTAGTATATTATAGTATCTACGTGGTAGTATATTATATGTATCTACATGGCAGTATATTATATGTGTCTACATGGCTGTTTATTTAATGT
>JAACNH010001118.1:16825-100495 GCA_019447015.1 Hymenochirus boettgeri
TACACGGTCTGTACTCAGTCAGTACACGGTCTGTACTCAGTCAGTACGCGGTCTGTACTCAGTCAGCACACAGTCTATATTCAGTCAGTACATGGTCTGTACTAGGTAAGTACACGGTCTGTACTCAGTCAGTACACGGTCTGTACTCAGTCAGTACACGGTCTGTACTCAGTCAGTACACGGTCTGTACTCAGTCAGTACACGGTCTGTACTCAGTCATACAACTGGTCCTGTATCAGTCAGTACGCGGTCTGTACTCATTCAGCTACCAGTCATATTCAGTCAGTACGCGGTCTGTACATCAGTCCGCACACAGTCTATATTCAGTCAGTCCATGGTCTGTACTAGGTAAGTAAGACGGTCTGTACTACATGTCAGTACACGGTCTGTACTCAGTCAGTACACGGTCGGTACTCAGTCAGTACACGGTCTGTACTCAGTCAGTACACGGTCTGTACTCAGTCAGTACACGGTCCTGTACTCAGTCAGTACACGGTCTGTACTCAGTCAGCACACGGTCTATATTCAGTCAGTACATGGTCTGTACTCAGTCAGTACACACGGTCTGTACTCAGTCAATACACGGTCTGTACTCAGTCAGTACATGGTCTGTACTCAGTCAGTATGTGGTCTGTACTAGGTCAGTACATGGTCTGTACTCAGTCAGTACATGGTTTGTACTCAGTCAGTATGTGGTCTGTACTAGGTCAGTACACGGTCTGTAACTCAGTTCTCTACAACACGGTCCTGTACTCAGTCAGTACACGGTCTGTCCTCAGTCAGTACACGTCTATATTCATCAGTAACGTCTGTACTCAGTCAGTACACGGTCCTGTACTCATTCAGTACACGGTCTGTACTCATCAGTACACGGTCTGTATCAGTCAATACACGTCTCTACTCAGTCAGTACATGGTCTGTACTCATCAGTACAGGTCTATATCATCACTACATGGTCTGTACTCAGTCAATCACACGTCGTACTCAGTCAATCACACGGTCTGTACTCAGTAAGTACATGGTCTGTACTCAGTCAATACACAGTCTGTACTCAGTAAGTACATGGTCTGTACTCAGTCAATACACAGTCTGTACTCAGTCAGTACACGGTGGTCTGCGCTCAGTCAGTACACGGTGGTCTGCGCTCAGTCAGTACACAGTCTGTACTCAGTACACACCGTCTGTACTCAGTCAGTATTCAGTCAGTACACAGTCTGTACTCAGTACCACACCGTCTGTACTCAGTCAGTATTCAGTCAGTACAGTATTCTAGGTAAGTCACACGGTATTGTACTCAGTCATACACGTCAGTACTCAGTCAGTACAACACAAAAACACGGTCTGTACTCAGTCAGTACACGGTCGTACTCATTCAGTACACGGTCTTACTCAGTCAGTCCGTCGTAGATCAGTACGCGGTCTGTACTCATTCGCACGCGGTCTATATTCAGTCAGTACATGTCTGGACAGTAAGTAACACGGTCTGTACTCAGTCAGTAACACGGTCGGTACTCATTCAGTACACGGTCTGTACTCAGTCAGTACAACTTGTCTGTACTCAGTCGTACATGTACTCTGTACCAAGTCATACATGTCTGTACTCAGTCAGTACACGGTCTGTCTCGTCAGTACGCGGTCTGTACTCAGTCAGCACACAGTCTATATTCGTCAGTACGCGGTCTGTACCAGTCACACACAGTCATATTCGTCAGTACATGGTCGTATAGAGTACAACGGTCGTCTCAAGTCATACACAGGTCTGTACTCAGTCAGTACACACGGTCGGTACTCATTCAGTACAACGGTCTGTACTCAGTCAGTACACACGGTCTGTACTCAGTCCAGTCACACGGTCTGTACTCGTCAGACAACGGTCTGTACTCAGTCAGCACACGAGTCCTATATTCAGTCAGTAACATGGTCTGTACTCATGTCAGTACGTCTGTACTCAGTCATACACGTCTGTCTCAGTCAGTACATGTCTGTACTCATTCAGTATGTGGTCTGTACTAGTCAGTACATGGTCTGTACTCAGTCTAATGGTTTGTAA
Organism: Hymenochirus boettgeri; assembly: GCA_019447015.1. Taxonomy (NCBI): domain Eukaryota; kingdom Metazoa; phylum Chordata; class Amphibia; order Anura; family Pipidae; genus Hymenochirus; species Hymenochirus boettgeri. The sequence continues at coordinate 18,876 of JAACNH010001118.1, forward strand.
CTCAGTCAGTATGTGGTCTTACTAGGTCAGTACACGGTCTGTCTCAGTCAGTACAACCGGTCCTGTACTCAGTCAGTTACAACGGTCTGTCTCAGTCAGTACCTATATTCGTCATACACGGTCTGTCTCAGTCAGTACACGGTCTGTATCACAGTCAGTCGTACACGGTCTGTACTCAGTCATACACGGTCTGTACTCGTCCGCTACGTCTACGCAGTCAGTACACATGGTGTACTCAGTCATATCAGTCATATTAGTCCCTACATGGTCTGTACTCAGTCATTCACGGTCTGTACTCAGTCAATACACGGTCTGTACTCAGTAAGTACATGGTCTGTACTCAGTCAATACACAGTCTGTACTCAGTAAGTACATGGTCTGTACTCAGTCAATACACAGTCTGTACTCAGTCAGTACACGGTGGTCTGCGCTCAGTCAGTACACGGTGGTCTGCGCTCAGTCAGTACACAGTCTGTACTCAGTACACACCGTCTGTACTCAGTTAGTACTCATTCAGTATTCAGTCAGTACACAGTCTGTACTCAGTGCACACCATCTGTACTCAGTTAGTACACAGTCAGTACTCAGTTAGTATTCAGTCAGTACACAGTATACACAGTCTGTACTTAGTCAGTATACAGTCTGTACTCAGTCAGTACATGGTCTCTAATCAATCAATACACAGTCTGTACTCAGTCAGTACACGGTCTGTACTCAGTCAGTACATGGTCTGTACTAGATAAGTACACGGTCTGTACTCAGTCAGTACACGGTCAGTACTCAGTTAGTACACGGTCTGTACTCAGTCAATACACGGTCTGTACTCAGTCAGTACACGGTCTGTACTCAGTCAGTACACGGTCTGTACTCAGTCAGTACACGTTACCATCGAAACGGTCTGTACTCATCATTTCACGTCTATCAGTCAACACGGTCGCTAGTATACACGTCCACTATCAGACACGGTCGTCTACTCAGTCAGTACATGGTCTGTACTCATCAGTACAGGTCTATATCGATCACTACTGTCTGTACTCAGTCAATTCACGTCTGTACTCAGTCAATCCACGGTCTGTACTCAGTAAGTAATGGTCTGTACTCAGTCAATACACACGTCTGTACTCAGTAAGTACATGGTCTGTACTCAGTCAATCACAGTCTGTACGTCAGTCAGTACACGGTGGTCTGCGCTCAGTCAGTACACGGTGGTCTGCGCTCAGTCAGTACACAGTCTGTACTCAGTACACACCGTCTGTACTCAGTCAGTATTCAGTCAGTACACAGTCTGTACTCAGTACACACCGTCTGTACTCAGTCAGTATTCAGTCAGTACAGTATTCTAGGTAAGTCACACGGTATTTACTCAGTCAGTACACGGTCAGTACTCAGTCAGTACACGGTCTGTACTCAGTCAGTACACGGTCGGTACTCAGTCAGTACACGGTCTGTACTCAGTCAGTCCCGGTCTGTACGCAGTCCAGTACGCGGTCTGTACTCATCGCACGCGGTCTATATTCAGTCAGTACATGTCTGGACAGTAGTAACACGGTCTGTACTCAGTCAGTAAACGGTCGGTACTCATCAAAGTACACGGTCTGTACTCAGTCAGTACAACTGTCTGTACTCATCGTACATGTCCGTACCAAGTCATACATGTCTGTACTCGTCAGTACAACGGTCTGTTCCGTCAGTACGCGGTCCTGTACTCAGTCAGCACACAGTCTATATTCCGTCAGTACGCGGTCTGTACTCATGTCACACACAGTCATATTCGTCAGTACATGGTCGTACTAGAGTAAACGGTCGTCTCAACGTCTACACGGTCTGGTACTCAGTCAGTACACACGGTCGGTAACTCATCTCAGTACAAACGGTCTGTACTCAGTCAGTACACAGCGGTCTGTACTCAGTCCAGTACACGGTCTGTACTCGTCAGCACACGGTCTGTACTCAGTCAGCACACAGCGTCTATATTCAGTCAGTAACATGGTCTGTACTCATGTCAGTACGTCTGTACTCAGTCATACACGTGTCTCATCAGTACATGTCTGTACTCAGTCAGTATGTGGTCTGTACTAGGTCAGTACATGGTCTGTACTCAGTCATACATGGTTTGTAACTCAGTCAGTATGTGGTCTGTACTAGGTCAGTACACGGTCTGTCTCAGTCAGTACACCGTCCTGTACTCAGTCAGTTACAAACCGGTCTGTCTCAGTCAGTACTCAATCGTCAGTACACGGTCTGTCTCAGTCAGTACACGGTCTGTAACGTCAGTCTGTACACGGTCTGTACTCAGTCAATACACGGTCTGTACTCAGTCCCGCCACGTCTACGCATCAGTACACATGGCTGTACTCAGTCAGTATCAGTCATATTAGTCCCTACATTGTCTGTACTCAGTCATTCACGGTCTGTACTCAGTCAATACACGGTCTGTCTCAGTAAGTACATGGTCTGTACTCAGTCAATACACAGTCTGTACTCAGTAAGTACATGGTCTGTACTCATCAATACACAGTCTGTACTCAGTCAGTACACTGGGTCTGCGCTCAGTCCAGTACACGGTGTCTGCGCTCAGTCAGTACACAGTCTGTACTCAGTACACACCGTCTGTACTCAGTTAGTACTCATTCAGTATCAGTCAGTACACAGTCTGTACTCAGTGCACACCATCTGTACTCATGTTAGTACACAGTCAGTACTCAGTTAGTATTCAGTCAGTACACAGTATACACAGTCTGTACTTAGTCAGTATCAGTCTGTACTCAGTCAGTACATGGTCTCTAATCAATCATACACATCTGTACTCAGTCATACAACCGGTCTGTACTCTCCAGTACATGGTCGTACTAGATATTACACGGTCTGTACTCATCAGTACACGTCAGTACTCAGGTAGTACAACGTCTGTACTCAGTCATACACGTTCTGTACCAGTCAGTACACGTCTTGTACTCAGTCATAACACGGTCTGTACTCAGTCAGTACGGTCTGTACTCAGTCCTACATGGTCTGTACTAGTGATACACGGTCGTTACTCATTATACACGGTCTATTCATAGAACATGGTCTGTACTCAGTCGAGTACACCGTCTATATTCAGTCAGTACATGGTCTTACCCAATACACATCTGTACTCAGTAAGTACATGGTCTGTACTCAGTCAATACACAGTCTGTACTCAGTCAGTACACGGTGGTCTGCGCTCAGTCGTACACGGTGGTCTGCACTCAGTCAGTACCACAGTCTTTACTCATTACACACCGTCGTACCATTAGTACCATTCAGTATTCAGTCAGTACACAGTCTGTACTCAGTACACACCATCTGTACTCTCAGTTAGTACACAGTCAGTACTCAGTTAGTATTCAGTCAGACACAGTATACACAGTCTGTACTCAGTCAGTATACATCCTTACTCAGTCAGTACCATGGTCTCTAATCAGTCAATACACAGTCTTACTCAGTCAGTACATGGTCTGTACTCAGTCAGTACATGGTCTGTATTACTAGATAAGTACGGTCTGTACTCAGTCATACACGGTCTGTACTCAGTCAATACATACACGGTCTGTACTCAGTCAGTAAACGGTCTGTACTCAGTCAATACACGGTCTACTCATCATACAACAGTCTGTACTCAGTCAGTACATGGTCTGTACTCAGTCATACTGGTCTGTACTCAGTCAAACATGGTCTGTACTCAGTCAGTACACGGTCTGTACTCAGTCAGTACACGGTCTGTACTCAGTCAGTACACGGTCTGTACTCAGTCAGTACATGGTCTATATTCAGTCAGTACATGGTCTATACTCAGTCAGAACTTGGTCTGTACTCAGTCAGTACACGGTCTGTACTGTCAATACATGGTCTGTACTCAGTCAGTACAAGGTCTGTACTCCAGTCAATACACGGTCTATATTCAGTCAGTACATGGTCTGTACTCATCAATACACAGTCTGCACTCAGTCAGTACATGGTCTGCGCTCAGTCAGTACAACGGTGGTCTACGCTCAGTCAGTACATGGTGGTCTGCACTCAGTCAGTACAACGGTGGTCTGTGCTCAGTCAGTACACGGTGGTCGGCGCTCAGTCAGTACACGGTGGTCTGTGCTCAGTCAGTACACGGTGGTCGGCGCTCAGTCAGTACACGGTCTGTACTCAGTCAGTACACGGTCTGTACTCAGTCAGCACACGGTCTATATTCAGTCAGTACATGGTCTGTACTCAGTCAGTACACGGTCTGTACTAGTCATCACTGTCTACAGTCATATGGTCTGTACTCAGTCAGTATGTGGTCTGACTAGTCAGTAATGGTCTGTACCAGTCCGTACATGGTTTTCTCTCAGTATGTGGTCTGTACTAGGTCAGTACACGGTCTGTACTCAGTCATACACGGTCTGTACTCAGTCGTACACGGTCCTGTACTCAGTCAGTACACGTCTATATTCAGTCGTACACTGTCCCTGTACTCAGTCAGTACACGGTCTGTACTCAGTCAGTACACGTCTGTACTCAGTCGTAACACGGCTGTACTCAGTCAATACACGGTCTGTACTCAGTCAGTAATGGTCTGTACTCATCATACAGGTCTATATTCAGTCACTACATGGTCTGTACTCAGTCAATTCCCGGTCTGTACTCAGTCATACACGTCTGTACTCATTAGTACATGGTCTGTACTCAGTCAATCACCGTCTGTACTCAGTAAGTACATGGTCTGTACTCAGTCAATACACAGTCTGTACTCAGTCAGTACACGGTGGTCTGCGCTCAGTCAGTACACGGTGGTCTGCGCTCATGTCAGTACACAGTCTGTACTCAGTACACACCGTCTGTACTCAGTTAGTACTCATTCAGTATTCAGTCAGTACACAGTCTGTACTCAGTACACACCATCTGTACTCAGTTAGTACACAGTCAGTACTCAGTTAGTATTCAGTCAGTACACATTATACACAGTCTGTACTTAGTCAGTATACAGTCTGTACTCAGTCAGTACATGGTCTCTAATCAATCAATACACAGTCCTGTACTCAGTCAGTACACGGTCTGTACTCAGTCAGTAGATGGTCTGTACTAGATATACACGTCTGTACTCAGTCAGTACACACGGTCAGTACTCAGTTATACCGGTCTGTACTCAGTCATACACGGTCCTGTACTCAGTCAGTACACGGTCTGTACTCACGTCAGCCTCTGTATCATCAGTCAGTACATGGTCTGTACTCATTCAGTACTGGTCTGTACTAGGTGAGTACACGGTCTGTACTCAGTCAGTACACGGTCTATATTCAGTCAGAACATGGTCTGTACTCAGTCAGTACACGGTCTATATTCAGTCAGTACATGGTCTGTACTCAGTCAATACACAGTCTGTACTCAGTAAGTACATGGTCTGTACTCAGTCAATACACAGTCTGTACTCAGTCAGTACACGGTGGTCTGCGCTCAGTCAGTACACGGTGGTCTGCACTCAGTCAGTACACATCTTTACTCATTACACACCGTCTGTACTCAGTTAGTACTCCATTCAGTATTCAGTCGTAACAGCCCCTGTACTCAGTACACACCATCTGTACTCAGTTAGTACACAGTCAGTACTCAGTTAGTATTCAGTCAGTACACAGTATACACAGTCTGTACTCAGTCAGTATACAGTCTGTACTCAGTCAGTACATGGTCTCTAATCAGTCAATACACAGTCTGTACTCAGTCAGTACATGGTCTGTACTCAGTCAGTACATGGTCTTACTAGATAATCACGGTCTGTCACTCCTCAGTACACGGTCTGTACTCATCAATCCAATACACGGTCTGTACTCAGTCAGTAAACGGTCTGTACTCAGTCAATACAAGTCTGTACATCATTACACGGTCTGTACTCAGTCAGTACATGGTCTGTACTCAGTCAGTACAGGGTCTGTACTCAGTCAGAACATGGTCTGTACTAGGTCAGTACACGGTCTGTACTCAGTCAGTACACGGTCTGTACTCAGTCATACACGGTCTGTACTCAGTCAGTACATGGTCTATATTCAGTCAGTACATGGTCTATACTCAGTCAGAACTTGGTCTGTACTCAGTCAGTACACGGTCTGTACTGTCAATACATGGTCTGTACTCAGTCAGTACACGGTCTGTACTCAGTCAATACACGGTCTATATTCAGTCAGTACATGGTCTGTACTCACATACACATCGCATCAGTCGTACAATGGTCTTCGCTCAGTCAGTACACGGTGGTCACTCTCAGTCTTACATGGTGGTCTGCACTCAGTCAGTACACGGTGGTCTGTGCTCAGTCAGTACACGGTGGTCGGCGCTCAGTCAGTACACGGTGGTCTGTGCTCAGTCAGTACACGGTGGTCGGCGCTCAGTCAGTACACGGTCTGTACTCAGTCAGTACACGGTCTATATTTAGTCAGTACATGGTCTGTACTCAGTCAATACACAGTCTGTACTCAGTCAGCACATGGTCTGTACTCAGTCAATACACAGTCTGTACTCAGTCAGTACATGGTCTGTAATCAGTCATACACGGCCTGTTCTAGGTCAGTACGCAGTCTGTACTCAGTCAGTACACCGGTCTGTACACACCATCTGTACTCAGTTAGTACACAGTCAGTACTCATTCAGTATTCAGTCAGTACCCAATATACACAGTCTGTACTCAGTCAGTATACAATCTGTACTCAGTCAGTACATCGCCTCTACTCAGTCAAGACACGGTCTGTACTCAGTCAGTATACAGTCAGTACACAGTCTATATTCAGTCAGTACACGGTCTGTACTCAGTCAATACAACAGTCTGTACTCGTCAGTACACGATCTGTACTCAGTCAGTACACGGGTCTTGTGCTCAGTCAGTACACGGTGTCTGCGCTCAGTCATACACGGTGATCGCGCTCAGTCAGTACATGGTGGTCTGCGCTCAGTCAGTACACGGTGGTCTGCGCTCAGTCAGTACATGGTCTGCGCTCAGTCAGTACACTGTGGTCTGCGCTCAGTCAGTACACGGTGGTCTGCGCTCAGTCAGTACACGGTGGTCTGCGCTCAGTCAGAACACGGTCTGCACTCAGTCATTAATCACGGTGGTCTTCACAAGTCAGTGTACCGAGGTGTCAAATCACATAAGGGCCAAAATCAAAAAGACAGGCTAAGTGGTGGGCCGAATTTAGATCTTAGCAGGATTGTGCCTAGTGCAGGGAATGGGTGCCAACACACTGTTTTACACATGTTTTAGACTGGGACCATCTGCTAGGCGTGATCATGTGCTAATGTAGAACACTCACATTCTTCTCTTCTGGCACGGTAATGGCACAGCCAACTCCAATGGAAGCCCTTTGTCAACCTCCCATCCCAGTGCCTGGCTGGATAAACGATAAGTGGTTACAGTGGTGACTGCATCCAAGCCTACTTACTACATTGCTATCCATTGTGCAGTCCCAGCAGCGTCGTAACTATGGATCTTCCTGCTGGATACCACCTATCGCTGTTTTTAAGCACACGGAGGCACAGCGCGTGTAGGGGGCCGGTCCCATATGCTTCTACATTCCTGTCTTTCCACTAACACGATTGGATCGCAAATGGGACCCGAAACGTGATAGTAAGGCCTAGCCCTTAATGTGGCTCTGATTGGCTTTACTGGAACTAAACCAAAGTCCAGTGTGTATCGGATCTGCCATACTGATATTTATTAAGAGGAATCATAGCGGAGAGTCTCCTAGAAGTAATCTGACAACACCCTTAACATCTGTTCAGAATCGCATTACGCGGTAGGGGAAACAGGAACAAAGGACCAAGTTACTTTTCATGGTAATCAGCATGGAACTGGGGTGACACATCTTTTCTGTTACAGTAAAAAGTCTGGGGACTTTTGTAGAATCCTGTGTATAAGTGGCAATATTCTACGTGTATCATCTACGTGGCTGTTTATTATATGTATCTACTGGCAGTAATTATATGTAATCTACATGGCAGTATATTATATGTATCTATGCGGTAGTATACTATATGTATCTACGTGGTAGTATATTATATGTATCTACGTGGTAGTATATTATATGTATCTATGTGGTAGTATATTATATGTATCTACGTGGTAGTATATTATATGTATCTACATAGCTGTTGGTTATATGTATCTACGTGGCAGTATATAATATGTATCTACGTGGCAGTATATTATATGTATCTACATGGCAGTATATTATATGTATCTACACGGTAGTATATTATATGTATCTACGTGGCAGTATATTATATGTATCTCATGGCAGTATATTATATGTGTCTACATGGCTTTTTATTATATGTATCTACATGGCAGTTATTATATGTATCTACGTGGCAGTATATTATATGTATCTACGTGGCAGTTTATTATATGTATCTACGTGGCAGTATATTATATGTATCTACGTAGCAGTATATTATATGTATCTATGCGGTAGTATATTATATGTATGTACGCGGTAGTATATTATATGTATGTACGTGGTAGTATATTATATGTATCTACATGGCAGTATATTATATGTGTCTACATGGCTGTTTATCATATGTATCTACAAGGCAGTATTTATAGTATCTACATGGCAGTATATTATATGTTCTAACGTGCATATAATTATACGTATCTACGTGGCAGTAATTTATAAAAAATTTAGTTATCTACGTGGTAGTATTTATATGTATCTACGTGGAATATATTATATGTATCTACGTGTGCAGTTATTAGATGTATATATTATGTATTTATTATATGTATCTACAGGCTGTTTGTTATATGTATCTACGGGCAGTATATTATATGTATCTACATGGTAGTAAGTATTATCTGTATCTATGCGGTAGTATATTATATGTATCTACGTGGTAGTATATTATATGTATCTACGTGGCAGTATATTATATGTGTCTACATGGCTGTTTATTATATGTATCTACATGGCAGTATATTATATGTATCTACGTGGCAGTATATTATATGTATCTACGTGGCAGTTTATTATATGTATCTACGTGGTCAGTATATTATATGTATCTACTAGCAGTATATTATATGTATCTAGCGGGTATTCTTATATTTTTCTACGTGTAGTATATTATATGTATCTACATGGCAGTATATTATATGTGTCTACATGGCTGTTTAATTATATGTATCTACAAGGCAGAATGTTTATGTATCTACGTGGCAGTATATTATATGTTTCTACGTGGCAGTTTATTATATGTATCTACAAGGCAGTATATTATATGTATCTAAGTGTCAGTTTATTATATGTATCTACTAGGCAGTATATAATATGTATCTAAGTGTCAGTTATTATATGTATCTACGTGGCAGTATATTATATGTGTCTACGTGGCAGTTTATTAAATGTGTTTGTGGCAGTATATTATATGTATCTACGTGGCAGTATATTATATGTATCTACGTGGCAGTTTATTATATGTATCTACGTGGCAGTTTATTATATGTATCTACGTGGCAGTATATTATGTATCTACGTGGCAGTATATTATATGTATCTAAGTGTCAGTTTATTATATGTATCTACGTGACAGTTTATTATATGTATCTACAGGCAGTTAATATAATATGTATCTAAGTGTCAGTTTATTATATGTATCTACGTGGCAGTATATTATATGTGTCTACGTGCATTTATTAAATGTGTCTTGTGCAGTATATATGTACTACATTGCAGTATATTATATGTATCTACGTGGCAGTATATATGTATCTACATTGCAGTATATTATATGTGTCTACGTGGCAGTTTATTAAATGTGTCTTTGTGGCAGTATATATGTATCTACATTGCAGTATATTATATGTATCTACGTGGCAGTATATTTATGTGTCTACGTGGCAGTTTATTAAATTGTCTTGTGGCAGTATATATGTATCTACATTGCAGTATATTATATGTATCTACGTGGCAGTATATATGTATCTACATTGCAGTATATTATATGTATCTACGTGGCAGTATATATGTATCTACATTGCAGTATATTATATGTATCTACGTGGCAGTATATATGTATCTACATTGCAGTATATTATATGTATCTACGTGGCAGTATATTATAAGTATCTACGTGGCAGTTTCGGAAACCGGAAACTCATAAATAACAACAAATCAAACCCACATTGCCTGTTCTCCATCTTCAACTCCCTTCTGCTCCCCGCTCCCGCTGACCCTCTCCTTTCTCCACACTCTCCCCAGGACTTTGCCCATTACTTTCAGCATAAAGTGGAGTCCATCCGCGTGCAGATACCTGGTCCTAGGAATGACTCTCAGATTATGTTGCCCTCTCCTCCCTCAGCTATTCCTGGATCTTTTGTTCCTGTGACCCATTCAGAAGTCTCTCGCCTGCTTCTTTCATGTCTGCTCACGACCTGTCCTCTCTCGATCCCATGCCCTCTGTATTACTGAAGCACTGTAATCCTGTGCTTACCCCTATCTCACTCACCCACATATCAATGCCTCCCTTCCATCTGGATTTCCCCTTCCATCTTTAAGCATGCCCATGTTAAGCCCATACTAAAAAGCCCTTGTTGGACCCCTCCTGTTTAGCCAATTACCGCCCTGGTCTCTCTCTTACCGATAGCCTCTAAACTGGTAACCAGCACAGTATATGATATATATATATCTATATATGATAAATCTACCCTTACATCCTACCTATCTGGTAACACACAAGTATAATGATATCTATATTCTATTATGATAAATCTAACCCTTACATCCTACCTATCTGGTACCAAGCACAGTATATATGGCATCTATATATCTATATATGATAAATCTACCTTACATCCTACCTATCTGGTAACCACACAGTATATGGTATCTATCTATCTATTATGATAAATCTACACTTACATCCTACCTATCCGGTACCCAGCCAGTATATGGTATCTATATATCTATATATGATAAATCTACCTTACATCCTACCTATCTGGTAACCAGTCACAGTATATGGTACTATATCTCTATATATGATAAATCTACCCTTACATCCTACCTATCTGGTAACCAGCACAGTATATGCTATCTATATATCTATATATGATAAATCTACCCTTACTCTACTATCTGGTAACCATCACAGTAATATGGTATCTGTATATCTATATATGATAAATCTACCCTTACATCCTACCTATCCGGTACCAGCACAGTATATGTTATCTATATCTATATATGATAAATCTACCCTTACATCCTACCTACCGGTAACCAGCACAGTAATGGATCATATATCTATATTGATAAATCTCCCCTTACATCCTACCATCCCGTAACCAGCACAGTCTATGGAATCTATATATCTATATGATAAATCTACCCTTACATCCTACCTATCTGGTAACCAGCACAGTATATGGTATCTATATATCTATATATGAAAATCTACCTTACATCCTACCTATCCGGTAACCACACCAGTATATGGTATCTATATATCTATTATGATAAATCTACCCTTACATCCTACCTACTGGTACCACACAGTATATGGTATCTATATATCTATATGATAAATCTACCCTTACATCCTACATCTGGTAACCAGCACATATATGGTATCTATATATCTATATATGATAAATCTACCCTTACATCCTACCTATCCAGTAACCAGCAGTAAATGGTATCTATATATCTATATATGATAATCTACCCTACATCCTACCTATCCGGTACCACACAGTATTGTATCATATATCATATATGATAAATCTACCCTTAATCCTACCTATCCGGTAACCAGCACAGTATATGGTATCTATATATCTATATATGATAAATCTACCCTACATCCCCATCTATCCGGTAACCAGCACAGTATAGATATCTATATATCTTATATGATAAATCTAACCCTTACATCCTACCTATCTGGTAACCAGCACAGTTATTGGTATCTATATATCTATATATGATAAATCTACCCTTACAGTCCTACCTATCCGGTAACCAGCCGCAGTAATATGGTATCTTTTCTAATATATAAATTCTCCTTACATCCTACCTATCTGGTAACCAGCACGGTATATGGTATCTATATATCATATATGATAAATCTAACCCTACATCCTACCTATCTGGTAACCAGCACATTATATTGTATCTATATATCTATATATGATAAATGTACCCTTACATCTTACCTACCGGTAACCAGCACAGTATATGGTATCTATATTCTATAGATGAGATAATCTACCCTTACATCCTACCTATCTGGTAACCACACAGTATATGTTATTATATTCTCTATATATGATAAATATACCCTTCACCTACCTATCTGGTAACCAGCACAGTATATGGTATCTATATATCTATATTGATAAATCTACCTCTACTTACATCCTACCTATCCGGTAACCAGCACAGTATATGGTATCTATATATCTATATGATAAAGTCTACCCTTACATCCTACCTCTCCGGTAACCAGCACAGTAATGGTATCTATATATCTATATATCTAGAATTCACCCTTACATCCTACCCTATCTAGTACCAGCACAGTATATGGATCTATATATACTATATGATAAATCTACCCTTACATCCTACCTATCCGGTAACCGAACAGTATATGGTATCTAATTCTATATATGATAATCTACTCCTACATCCTACCTTCGGGTAACCACACATATGATGGTATCTAATATCTATATATGATAAATCTAACCCTTACAACCTACCTATCTGATAACCAGCACGTATATGGTATCTATATATCTATATATGATAAATCTACCCTTACATCCTACCTACCCGGTAACCACACAGTATATGATATCTATATCTATATATGATAAATCTACACCTTACATCCTACCTATCCTGGTCACCAGCACAGTATATGGTTCTATATATCTATATGATAAATCTACCCTTACATCCTACCTATCTGGTAACCAGCACAGTATAATGTATCTATATATCTATATATGATAAATCTCCCCTTACATCCTACCTATCTGATAACCAGCACGGTATATGGTATCTATAATCTATATATGATAAATCTACACCTACATCCTACCTATCTGTAACCAGCACAGTAATAGGGTACTATATATCTATATATGATAAATCTACCCTTACATCCTACCTATCTGGTAACCACAGCACGTATATGGCATCTATATATCTATATATGATAAATCTACCCTTACATCCTCCCTATCCGGTAACCACACAGTATATGTAATCTATATATCTATATATGAAAAATCTACCCTTACATCCTACCTATCTGGTAACCAGCACAGTATATGGCATCTATATATCTATATATGAAAATCTACCCTTATATCCACCTATCGTCCAGCCAGTATATGGTATCTATTATCTATATATGATAAATTCACCCTTACATCCACCATCTGTAACCAGCACAGTATATGTATCTATATATCTATATATGATAAATCTACCCTTACACCTACCTATCTGGTAACCAGCACAGTATATGTGTATCTCATATATCTATATATGATAAATCTACCCTATCATCCTACCTATCCTGAAACCAGCACAGTATATGGTATCTATATTCTATATATGATAAATCTACCCTTACATCTACCTATCTGGTAACAGCACAGTATATGTTATCTATATATCTATATATGATAAATCTACCCTTACTCCTACCTATCTGGTAACCCCGTAGATTATGGTTCTATATATCTATATATGATAAATCTACCTAACCTCCTACCATCTGGTAACCAGCACAGTATATGGTATCTATATTCTATATATGATAAATCTATACCCTTACATCCTACCTCTCCGGTAACCAGCACAGTATATGGTTCTATATATCTATATATGATAAATCATACCCTACATCCTACCTATCTGGTAACCAGCACAGTATTGATATCTATATATCTATATATGCATAAATCTACCCTTACATCCCACCTATCGGTAACCAGCACATATATGGTATCTATATTAATATGAATATTACCCTACATCCTACCTATCTGTAACCGCACAGTATATGGTATCTATATATCTTTATGAATATAATCTACCCTTACATCCTACCTATCTGGTAACCAGCACAGTAATATGGTATCTATATATCTATATGGATAATCTAACCTTACATCCTCACCTATCTGGTAACCAGCACGTATATGGTATATATATCTAATATGATAAATCTACCCTTACATCCTACCTATCTGGTAACCACACAGTATATGTTATCTATATATCTATATATGATAAATCTACCTTACATCCTACCTATCTGGTAACCACACAGTATATTGGTATCTATATATCTATATAGGATAAATCTACCCTTACATCCTACCTATCTGTAACCAGCACGTATTGGTATCTATATATCTAATATGATAAATCTACCCTTACCATCCTACCTATCTGGTAACCAGCACAGTATATGGTATCTATATATCATATATGATAAATCTACCCTTACATCCTACCTATCGTAACCAGCACAGTATATGATATCTATATATCTATATATGATAATCACCCTTACATCCTACCTATCGGTAACCAGCACAGTATAATGTATCTATATATCTAATATGATAAATCTACCCTTACATCCTACCTATCGGGTAACCAGCACAGTAATTGGATATCTATATATCTATATAGGATAAATCTACCCTTACATCCTACCTATCCGTAACCAGCCACAGTATATGTATCTATATATCTAGTTATGATAAACATCTACCCTTACATCCTACCTACCGGTAACCAGCACAGTATATGGTATCTATATATCATATATAATAAATCTACCCTTCTCCTACCTATCCGGTAACCAGCACAGTATATGGTAATCTTATAATCTATATATGATAATCTACCTTACATCCTACCTTATCGGTAACCAACACAGTATATGGAATCTATATTCATATATGATAAATCTACCCTTACATCCTACTATCCGTATCCGTAACCAGCACAGTATATGATATCTATATATCTATATATGAAAATCTACCTTACATCCTACCTTCGTAACCCACAGTATATGGTATCTATAATCTCTATATATGATAAATCTACCCTTACATCCTACCTATCGTAACCAGCACGTATATGGAATCTATATATCTATATATGATAAATCTACCCTTACATCCTACCTATCGGTAACACACACAGTATATGAATATCTATATATCTATATATGATAAATCTACCCTACATCCTCACCTATCCTGGTAACCACACAGTATATGGATCTATAATCTATATATGATAAATCTACCCTTACATCCTACCTATCGGTAACCAGCACAGTATCGATATCTCTAATATCTATATATGATAATCTACCCTTACATCCACCTATCGGTACCACACTATAATGGAATCTATATATCTATATTGATAAATCTACCCTTACTCCTACCTATCGGTAACCAGCACATTATATGGTATCTATATATCTATATATGATAAATCATACCCTTACATCCTACCTTCTGGTAACCAGCACAGTATATGATATCTATATATCTATATATGATAAATCTACCCTTACACCTACCTATCTGGTAACCAGCACAGTATATGGTATCTATATATCTATAATGATAATCTATCCTTACATCCTACCTATCTGGTAACCAGCACAGTATATGGTATCTATATACTATATATGATAATCTACCCATTACATCCTACCTATCTGGTAACCAGCACAGTATATGGTATTCATATATCTAATTAGATAAACTACCCTTACATCCTACCTATCTGGTAACCAGCACAGTATAATGGTAATCTATATATCTATATATGATAAATCTACCTTACATCCTACCTATCTGGTAACCGCACAGTATATGGTATCTATATACTATATATGATAAATCTACCCTTACATCCTACCTATCTGGTAACCAGCACAGTATGGTATCTATATTCTATATTGATAAATCACCCTTACATCCTACCTATCTGGTAACCAGCACAGTAATGGTATCTATATATCTATATATGATAAATCTACCTTACATCCTACCTATCCGTACCAGCACAGTTATGATAATCTATATATCATATATGATATATCTACCCTTACTCCTACCTATCTGTTAACCAGCACAGTATATGGTATCTATATACTATATATGATAAATCTACCCTTACATCCTCCCTATCTGGTAACCAGCACAGTATATGATATCTATATATCTATATAGATAAATCTACCCTACACCTCCTACCTATCCGGTAACCAGCACATATATGTATCTATATATCTATATATGATAAATCTACCCTTACATCCTACCTATCGTCGGTAACCAGCACGTATATGTATCTATTATCTATATATGATAAATCTACCCTTACATCCTACCTACCGGTAACCAGCACAGTATATGGTATCTATATATCTATATATGATAAATCTACCCTTACAACTCCTACCTATCGGTACCAAGCAAGTATATGGATACTATATATCTATATATGATAAATCTACCCTTACATCCTACCTATCCGGTAACCAGCCACGTATATGATATCTATATATCTTATATGATAAATCTCCCTTACATCCTACCTACCGGTAACCAGCCAAGTATATGGATCTATATATCTATATATGATAAATCTACCCTTACATCCTACCTATCTGGGTAACCAGCACAGTATATGGAATCTATATATCTATATAGATAATCTACCCTTACATCCTACCTATCCGGTAACCAGCACAGTAATGAATATCTATTATCTATATATATGAAATCTACCCTTACATCCTACCTACCTATCGTAACCAGCACAGTAATATGGAATCATATATCTATATATATAATCTACCCTTACATCCTACCTATCCGGTACCCAGCACGTAATCGATATCTATAATATCTATATATGATAAATCTACCCTTACATCCTACCTATCTGGTAACCAGCACAGTATATGAAGCTATATATCTATATATGATAACTCTACCCTTACACACTCCTACCTTCGGTAAACCAGCACAGTATATGGTACTATATATCTATATATGATAAATCTACCCTTACATCCTACCTATCTGGTAACCAGCACAGTATAATGAATATCTATAATCTTATATATAAATCTACCCTTACATCCTACCTATCTCGGTAACCACCACAGATATGGTAATCTATATATCTATATATGATAAATCTATCCTTACATCCTACCTATCTGGTAACCAGCACAGATATTTATCTATATATCTAATATACAATCACCATTTACATCCTACCTATCGGGTAACCAGCACAGTATATGGAATCTATATATCTTATATTGCAAATCTAACCCTTACATCCTACCATCAGGTAACCAGCACAGTATATGGTATCTATAATCTATATATGATAAATCTACCTTACATCCTACCCTATCTGGTAACCACACAGTAATGGTATCTATATATGATAAATATAACCCTTACATCCTACCTATCTGGTAACCAGCACAGTATATGGTATCTATAATCTATATATGATAAATCTACCCTTACATCCTACCTATCGGGTACCAGCACAGTATATGGAATCTATATATCTATATATGATAAATCTACCTTACATCCTACCTATCAGGTAACCAGCACAGTATATGTTATCTATATATCTATATATGATAATCTACCCTTATATCCTACCTATCTGGTAACCAGCCAGTATATCTGGTATCGATGTATCTATATATGAATAATCTACCCTACTCCTACTATCTGGTAACCAGCACATTATATGATACATCTATATATCTATATATGATAAATCTACCCTTATCCTACCTATCTGGTAACCAGCACAGTATATGGTATCTATATATTATATATGATAAATCTACCCTTATATCCTACCTATCTTTAACCAGCACAGTATAGGGTATCTATATATCTATATATGATAATCTACCCTAATATCCTACCTATCTGGTAACCGCACAGTATATGGTATCTATGTATCTATGATATGATAAATCTACCATTACTCCTACCTATCCAGGTACCACAGCACAGTATATGATATCTATATATCTATATATGTAAATCTACCCTTACATCCTACCTACTGGTAACCCCACAGTGATTGAACTATCTATATCTATCTATATATGATAAATCTACCCTTACATCCTACCTATCCGGTAACCCGCACAGTAATGGAATCTATATATCTTATATATAAATCTACCCTTACACATCTACCTATCCGGTAACCAGCATAGTATTGGTATCTATATATATATTATATTGATAAATCTACCCTTATATTCTACCTATCTGGTAACCAGCACAGTATGGTATCTATATATCTATATAGGATAAATCTACCTTACATCCTACCTCATCGTAACCATCACAGTATATGGTATCTATATATCTATATATGATAAATCTACCCTTAAATTCTACCTATCTGGTAACCAGCACAGTTATATGGTATCTATATAATCTATATATAAATCTACCCTTACATCCTACCTATCTGGTAACCAGCACAGTATATGTTATCTATATATCTATATATGATAAATCTACCCTTATATCCTACCTATCTGGTAACCAGCACAGTATATGGTATCTATGTATCTATATATGATAATCTACCATACATCCTACCTATCCAGTAACCAGCACAGATATGATATCTATATATCTATATAAATAATCTACCTTACATCCTACCTATCTGGTAACCAGCACAGTATATGGGTATCTATATATCTATATATGATAAAATCTACCCCTTACACCTCCTACCTATCTGGTAACCAGCACAGTATATGGTATCTAATATCTATATATGATAAATCTTACCCTTACATCCTACCTATCCGGTAACCAGCACAGTATATGGTATCTATATATCTATATATGATAAATCTACCCTAATTCTACCTATCTGGTACCACAGCACAGTATATGGTATCATATCTATATATGATAATCTACCCTTACATCCTACACTATCCGGTAACCAGCACAGTATATGGTATCTATATATCTTATATGATAAATCTACCCTTAAATTCTACCTATCTGGTAACCAGCACAGAATGGTATCTATTATCTATATATGATAATCTACTACCCTACATCCTACCTATTGGTAACCAGCACAGTATATGGTATCTATATATCTATATTATATAAATCTACCCTTACATCCTACCTATTGGTAACCAGCACAGTATATGGGTATCTATTATCTATATATGATAATCTACCCGTCAAGCCTACCTATCTGGTAACCAGCACAGTATATGAAATATATAATATCTATATGCTAAATCTACCCTAAATTCTACCTTCTGGTAACCAGCACAGTATATGGTATCTATATATCTATATATGATAAATCTACCCTTACATCCTACCTATTGGTAACCAGCACATATATGGTATCTATAGATCTATATATGATAAATTACCCTTATATCCTACCTATCTGGTAACCAGCACAGTATATGGTATCTATGTATTCTATATATGATAAATCTACCATTACATCCTACCTATCCAGTAACCGCACAGTATATGATATCTATATACTATATATGATAAATCTACCCTTTCTCTACCTATCTGGTAACCAGCACAGTATATGGTATATCTATATATCTATATATGATAAATCGTACCCTTACATCCTACCTATCTGGTAACCAGCACAGTATATGGTAATATATATCTATATATGATAAATCAACTACCCTTAATCCTACCTATCCGGTAACCAGCACAGTATATGGTATCTATATATCTATATATGATAAATTACCCTTAAATTCTACCTATCTGGTAACCAGCACAGTATATGGTATCTATATATCTATATATGATAATCTACCATTACATCCTACCTATCCGGTACACGCAGACAGTAATATGGATCTATATATCTATATGATAAATCTAACCCTTAAATTCTACCTATCTGGTAACCAGCACAGTATATGTCTATATATCTATATGATGATAATCTACCCTACATCCTACCTATCTGGTAACCAGCACACTATAGGTTATCTATATATCTATATATGATAAATTCTACCTTACATCCTACCTATCTGGTAACCAGCCAGTATATGGTAGTATATATCTATATATGATAAATCCTACCCTTACATCCTACCTATCTGGTAACCAGCAACAGTATTGGTATCTATATATCTATATAGATATCTACCCTTACATCACTCCACCTATCGGTAACCAGCACAGTATATGAATATATATATATATCTTATATGATAAACTACCCTTACATCCTACCTATCTGGTAAACCAGCACAGTATATGATATCTATATATCTATATATGATAATCTACCACTAATACTACTCCTACCTATCTGGTAACCAGCACAGTATATGGTATCTATATATCTATATATGATAAATCTACCCTTACATCCTACCTATCTGGTAACCAGCACAGTATTTGATTGTTTTATTTGCACTGCATACGTGAGGTCTCACTCCACCACTTATACCCATTCCATTAGGTTACCCACGTAACTAGATTGTAAGCCCTACGGGGCAGGGACCTCATTACCTTTTGTGGCAAAGCTCTAGCACTTCTATTTGTATAGGTTATATATTTATATACTGAACTATATATGTATTTATCCCCCTTGTACGACTATTCTATTTTATACTGTACAGCGCTGTGTCCCCAAGTGTTGCTATATAAATAAACTATACATACATACATTTATATAATTTATATATTTATGTATGTGGCAGTTTATTATATTTATGTACATGGCAGTTTATTATATGTATCTACGTGGCAGTTTGTTATATTTATGTACGTGGCGTTATTTATAATAGTTTATGTGGCCTTTATTATATGTATCTATGTGGCAGTATATTATATGTATCTACGTGGCAGTTTATTATATGTATCTACGTTGCAGTTTATTATATGTATTTATGTGGCAGTTTATTATATTTATGTACGTGGCAGATATTATATGTTCTCTACGTGGCAGTTTGTTATAAATTATGTGGCCGTTTATTATATGTATCTATGTGGCAGTTTATTATATTTATGTACGTGGCAGTTTATATATTATATGTATGTGGCAGTTTATTATATGTATCTGTGTGGCAGTATATATATGTATCTACGTGTGCAGTTTATTATATTTACGTGGCAGTTTATTATATGTATCTTACATGGCAGTTTTTATATATTATAGACGTGGCAGTTTTTATGCATCTACGTGGAAGTTTATTATATGCATCTACGTTGCAGTTTATTATACCTATCTATGTGGCAGTTTATTATATTTATGTACGTGGCAGTATATTATATGTATCTACATGGCAGTTTATTATATGTATTTATGTGGCAGT
The DNA here is from genome assembly GCA_019447015.1 of Hymenochirus boettgeri. NCBI lineage: Eukaryota > Metazoa > Chordata > Amphibia > Anura > Pipidae > Hymenochirus > Hymenochirus boettgeri. The sequence continues at coordinate 40,326 of JAACNH010001118.1, forward strand.
TTATTATATATATTTACGTGGCAGTTATTATATGTATGTGGCAGTTTATTATATGTATCTATGTGCAATATATTATATAATATCATGTGGCAGTTTATTATATATATTTATGTGGCAGTTTATTATATATATTTACTTGGAGTTTATTATATATATCTACATGGCAGTTTATTATATGTATCTACGTGGCAGTTTTATTATTCTTATTACTGGCAGTTTATATTAATATTTACTTGGCAGTATATTATATATATTCTACGTGGCAGTTTTATTATATGTATTAACGTTTGAGTTATATATATTTACTTGGGCAGTATATATTATCTATATTATAATTAGATATAGTATCTACGTGGCAGTTTATTTATGGACTACTTTGCAGTTTATTATATATTTACTTGGCATACATTATATATATATCTACGTGGCGTTTATATATGTATCTACATGCATTTATTATTTTATTACATTGGAGTACATTATATATATCTACTGGCAGTTTATATATGTATCTACGTTGCAGTTTATTATATATTTACTTGGCAGTATATTATATATATATATCTATGTGGCAGTTTATTATATGTACTACTTGGCAGTTTTTATATATATTACATGGCTTGTTTATTATATATTTACTTGGCAGTATATTATATATATATCTACGTGGCAGTTAATTATAGTATCTCCGTTGCAGTTTATTATATATTTACTTGGCAGTACATTATATATATCTACATGGCAGTTTATTATATGTATCTACGTTGCAGTTTATTATTATTTACGTGGCAGTATATTATATATATCTACGTGGCAGTTTATTATATGTATCTACGTTTGCAGTTTATTATATATTTACGTGGCAGTATATTATATATATATCTACGTGGCAGTTTATTATATGTATCTACGTTGCAGTTTATTATACGGTTACAGTGCACATTTTTGAATATGGCCCACAGGGCATTTTTGCCTCCCAATCAGAGATAATAATGTATTGTTTAATTGGGTGACACAGTTAAAGACAAAATGTGTGGCGACACCTCGTTCAGGGCGATCACACGTTGGTTATTTTTATTTGGGACCTGAAATCACAGTTTATTCCCTTAAAAGGCTCATGTCTGGCTCTGCCTGGCTCTGCCCTTATGACACTTTTTTTCATTTTTGGAAGTTCTATTTGTACAGAATTAGAGATCCCACACCTGGTCCATATAGTGTATGGTGTACATATCGTATCACATGGAGGGAATGGGGAATGAATGAATGGGGTTAGAGATCCCACACCTGGTCCATATAGTGTATGGTGTACATATTGTATCACATGGAGGGAATAGGGAATGAATGAATGGGGTTAGAGATCCCACACCTGGTCCATATAGTGTAGGGTGTACATATTGTATCACAAGGAGGGAATGGGGAATGAATGAATGAATGGGGTTAGAGATCCCACACCTGGTCCATATAGTGTAGGGTGTACATATCGTATCACATGGAGGGAATGGGGAATGAATGAATGAATGGGGTTAGAGATCCCACACCTGGTCTATATATTGTGTAGAGTGTACATATTGTATCATATGGAGGGAATGGAGAATGAATGAATGGGGTTAGAGATCCCACACCTGGTCCAGATAATGTAGGGTGTACATATTGTATCACATGGAGGGAATGTCAATGCCATGGTCAATGAATTTATGAATGCTGGTTATGTAATATGATGCTAGTAATGTCCAATCAGACGTGAGATAACTGCACCAGTAATACGGTGACATCTGATTGGTTAATAACAGTTTGAACTGCCCCAATAGTAAAGAAGGAACATTAAAGGGGAAGTGAGTTTTGGAAATTTCCTTTACATTCCCAGACCTGTTACCTGCACATGTTGCATTTCTCACAGGACAACGCCAGAGGGCGCTCTAACACAGTGCACCTTCCATACGGCCAGGTCACAACAGGAATCCCATGATTCTTAGTTAGACATGGGGGGGGGGGGATTAATCCATCACTCTGCCCCCCACACTCAGCAAAGTGAACTTCTGGAACTACAACTCCCATGATCCTAACCTGTGATTTAGACTATAAGCTCTTGGGGTCAGATCTGTTATTTCTTCCCTCCTTTACCGCAGGTCATTCAAATCCTTTATAGTTACTGGTCCTAAGCACTTCACAACAGCAGGGGGCGCCCATGTACTGTCTCCTTCCCTACATGTGCTCAGTGCTGGGGACAGGGACCAAACCATTATCACCCCCATTATAGGGTCACTAACACAGGATTCGCCACCATAAGACCCCCCCTTACATCAAATATGTCATTGTAAGGACCAACCACGTGCACGTTGCGGCCCCTTTAAGGGGAGGCGCCTGGGAGGGATGAGTGGGGTCGTGGGAGGGGGTGGGATTCTGTTCCATCAGTAGAACGTTCAGCTTCTCATAGCGGGTCGGTCAGTCCGAGGAGCAGACAGGGGATCGGGACGGTCACTGAGCGCAGAACATCCCCCCCTGCCGCTGGGTCCGCGGGTACTGCAGGGCAAGAGACCGGGTGCGGAACTTTGTGGGATCCGAGAGGTCACGACTAGAGACTTCCCCTTCTGTAACCCAGTCACCCAGCACAACACAAGGACTATGGTATAGGAGAGAGAACCTACCCCAGGGTGGGGTGTGTTAGATACAAACTGACCCAGAATGGGGTACATCACAAAGGCTTTTACCCCAAGCTCTACTTACCCTGTGGTGGGGTATAATAACCAGAAGAAAGGGATTATTTACTCCAGGTGGGGGTATATCACATGCTCAGGACTTTTATCCAAGGACTACCTGCCCCAAGCTGGGGTATCTAGCTCCATGTGAGGATTCAATTAAAGGACAAGTTACTGTCAATGGGACCGGAGACCCGGTAGGTAGGTAGTTTTGCACCAGGACAGACTCACCCACCCCTGGGAATAGGAGCTACCACTGTGCTGTACATGGATTACAGAGACCCTCTTATTGTACAAGAATTGCCCCCACAATAGGGTACTAACCTTTCAGTGACATAATGAGGGCAACGTTCACCCTAATACCCTCTGGGTTTCTTTTGCTGGTTGGAGGAATTTTATGGGGCTGGAGAGAAGCTCATCCAACTGAGAGACACAGGGGCCCCTCTCACAGGTCCCCTCGTTCTGTCATTATCCCCTCCATAAGGACGTCTACAGGAACACCCCCTAGGAACCAATTGACATCCACAAATGAGACCAGAGGGGCTGGCACTGATTGGCCCTTGGAAATGGGCATCTTTTGGCCTCAGACACTAGAGCGGGAGCTGCCCATGGTGTTCACAAAGGAGTCTGCAGAACGCTGGCAGGAGTCAGCCCGCTTGGCCAGTGTTGTGTCCTTAGAAAGGGGCTGCGGGCGGAGCACTAACCGTAAGGCCAGGCTGTCCGATGGGAGTTGGGTGTGTGTGCGATTTGGGATCAACCCTGAGCAGATCCAGGGAGAGCTACAGTCCTATTACCTGTCCCGACTGCTGGGAATACGTGGGGTCCCTCCTTGTGTTCTTTCTAGAGTGGGAAATGCTCAGTGGGCTCCTGTACAAGCAGAACTAGGGGCCACAGGGTGGACTCCGGGGGCCCTGCTAAGCCTGACCCCATGGGTTTACAATTTGAGCTCTGTATTACCCCCTTTGGCTTTACGTGCTGAAGGTGGAAAGCTGCACCCCCTTCGATCTGAGCTGCGGCAGGACGGTGGCAATATGGCGGAAATAGCGCAGTGGGCGGACCTAATCCTGTTTGATTACTTGACTGCGAACTTTGACCGGTTAGTAAGCAATCTGTTTAGTCTACAGTGGGATCCTCACGTAATGCTGCGTGGCACCAACAACCTGCACCAGAATTTGGATGGCGCCTTGGTGCTGTTGGACAATGAAGCTGGTTTGGCTCATGGTTACAGGTTAAGGGACACCTGGGACAAATACAATGAGAAGCTGCTTGACACGGTGTGTTTGTTCCGCCGGGATGTGGTGCACAAGGTGCAGGAGATGCACATGATACAGAGCGCTGCCCAGGAGCTGCACTCACTTTACCTCCAGGCGGAGCCGCTGGGAGCGGATCTTGGGCTTCTTTCTGAGGCACAGGCTAAGATTCTACAAGACAGAATAGGACTTGTGTATAGACACATACAGAGCTGTCAGGACCGGTACAGCTGAAAGAGCAGAGTGTGATAGCAATGCCATGTCTACACCGGGTACTGCAGAGTTACTATGATACCCGTAGGGTGCTCAGTGGTAAGGCAGAGTTGTCTGAATCTCTGGCTGGTAGGAATGTAAGGTCACTGCTAGTGCAGGGAAGGTAAGGTTGGTGTACAGTGGTTTAGGAGGGCACAATAGAACTCGTGGTGATGTCACTTTGCCCACACTGGGTTAATACTGTGCCCAGGCTGGTATTGGAAGCTGCACCGTGGGTAAATTTCCTCTTCCAAACCACCCAGTCCCAGTGCACTATGTGTAGGGAAAGGCACAGGGCGTTCAGAGATTCCAGTCACTATCTAGGGTTTGGAGAGATAACAAGGGAAACTATGTAAAGTGTTCAGCCAGGACATGCCCACTCACATGCAATGACTCCCCCCACCTTCTACCTCTTCAGATATCCCAGTCATCCACTACCCCCTATCTACACCCGTGTGTTGTATGTGTGAGAAAGAACAATGCTGACTTGCTACGGTGCAAATATCTCAATGCCTGAATAAGTTATTAGAATTAAATCCAGGGGTGTCTAACAGCTAATGATAAACTACAACTCCCATCACCCACTTTAATTCAGATATACAGATTGCTGTCAACCCAGCATTGTGCTGTTGGCTGTAAAAAGGTTAACACGTTTCTCACTAGGTATCTGTGTACAGTAGTTACCAATTAATACACTGTCCATTGGGGGGCACTGTTTAGCCTAGGGATGCAATGCTGACATCTGCTTGGGGTTTTATTTAGCAATCGGTCTTTATAGGGTGCCTGATGCAGCCTTGTAACCCCAGATTCTGAAGTACTCGAAATCCTTACATATCTTTAAAGGATTTAACTCAAAGATCAGCATTCAGATTCTGTTAAATGTTGTAGTTCTGCAACATTCAATAGGCTGCAGTCTTTGTGTCAGTGGTGTTGTGGATGTATAAATCTTTCTTTGTGAAAGTACACGTTATCCAGCAGGTACCCCCAGGCTCAGTGTCCTGTATGGGTCCTTTATTTGGTTATTCATAGAGATTTGTCATTTTTAATTAAAATCAGCCCATCCTGTTCGCTGCCCCAAGTTCTGATATTAAATCAGGAGGGAAACGCCTCCTTTAACAGGTTCAAGCACCAGCGCCTAAATCTGTTATCTGAGCTATCAGGACCCTGGATGTTTCCTTTAAATAAGTAGCCATGTGGAACATTGACTGTGTCCTTATTTATTACCGTTAAACCTCCAGTGTAAACCATATGTGAATTGTATGAAATAAAAGGGGAAGGATTCTGTCATGAAAAACTGACAAAAGGGGATCATTAGAATCCAGCCCCGCTGTGTAAATGATAACAGGATTATGGCCAATGTTTCTTTAATTGGGCAACAATTTCATGTGTGTAAAATGTTTCTTTTGTGCATTTAAAAAAAAAAAAACGTGTGCAAGTCGCTTTCACGCCCCAATGTTGCATCTCCTGCTATGGACCTGGATTATTAGAATTTATTTAAAACACAGATTCAATCACATATGTGAATTTGGGACCAAAATAAACTGGAAGTCATACGTTTCAAGGGCAAGTCATTTTCCTGTAATTTTCTATAATATCCGATCCTTTCTGGGGTTTTATTTTTACCTGCGGTTCTGTGCGCCTGCTGTTTCACAGAACATTACCCCTGTGTAAACGCTGCAACAGGCTGTTTCAAATAACAGTAATACAGTAATCACTGCAGGTAGAAAAAAACTGCAGACCGTAACGGATTGTGGTACCCGAGGTTTAAAGGGAAAACCATCCTAACATTTTAAAAATGTTTTAAACTGTATGAAAAATATGCACATGGTTTATTTTTGTTCGCATTGAATTTAGATTTTTTTACGTATTTAACAACCAAACCTGTGACATTGGTGGGGAAAATCAGAAAATAACAAAACAGCATGAGAAAATCTATTTTAGTTGCAAGGGCCTTAAAAGCATGGCCAGAGACTGCAGGAACAATAGAAATAATAGAAATCATCACTGGTCCTTTAAATGGGTAGTAAACACTGGATTAATGTCATAACTGTATAGTGCTAATGGGATGTTCTAATAGGGGGTGTGGGTGTTAAAGGGACACAGTACAGATCGCCTCAGTTCCTATGGGACAAACCACACTCAGGCCCTGCTCAGGCCAAGCTACAAATAGCTCTGTGCACATTGAGAGATGGAAGATCCATTGACCATAGAGCTTGGAGCGACAGGCTAAGTACAGCTCTATAATTCACCCAGTTCTGGAGCAGGTTATGGAGGTGATTAATAGACTGAACTGTGGTCACAGAATGTATGTGCGCTGCTCAGAGCTTTGTCATTTGCCTGTCAGGCTCTAATCTTTTCTGGAAAGTGCACGGAAAGCAATTCTCAGGCTGAGCTTGTAAAGTGCTCTGTGGCTTTGCACTGCCTGTTAACTCTGCAGGTGCCGTAAGCCTCTCTAGTCACCAAACAAACTCTAGCAATATGAACAAGCTCATCAAAATGGAGTCTAGATTTCAGCCTGACCTTCTGAAATATCAATTGATTGGGCCAAAACATCGTGCAGTGTGTAACCGCCCTAGAGCTTTGTTTAATATCGCGGGTTTGTGCCCCTTTAAGAAGCACACGCAGTTTAAGAGATTCAGTTTAAGAAACTGTTGTTGGGTCAAACAGTTGGCACCAAGGGCTAGGCCACACCAACGCGTCTGGCCACACTAGGTCCATTTTGCTGCAATCCACTTATCGGGGCGCATGCGGTTACCATTTTTGGTGCGATACGTACGCCCTCTTATATCCGAATATTACAGGCATTGCAGCACAAGCGGATGTTAAAGTGTGGTCTCAGCCTTAAATTCTAGGACCTTCAAGGATCACCAAACTGTACCCCATAAATACACTGCAGCCCATAAACACACATGTATTAATTCAATTCAACAGTAACTCAGACCAACGCTAGGCTGGAAAATAATTTGCACTTTTATTATTAGAATTTTTTGATGTATCAAGGAAAGTTCCATTTATTTGAAGCTGTTTATCTGGAATGTGCGGGTTTTTTTCAGTAAATGTTCTGTAAGACTGAATAAACTTGATGGAATTTGAATACAAATGCAGTCTCCGTTATCTGTCTTTCCTCCTTGAATGAAAAGATTTCATATCCGTTCAGATTTTAATACAAATGTACTAAACTTCTCTGCTTCATGACATGGGGTCCTCCAGGGAAATTTGCTATGGAGACGGAATGGAGAGCAGGGTCCACGTAATTCCCATTTTCTAGAGTGTTTAATAATCAAGCTTTGGCTTCCAATCAATTTCGCAAGTTGGTCGGAATATCAAAGACATTTTTCTGTGTTTCCAATAGACCAATCAGCTATATCGATCTATCAAAAAATCAACATCATCTAGCAACGTGGAAAATTTTCTTCCAAAACCCATAGTTTTCAAGCTGAAATCTATGGAAGATCAGCGCGTAAGGTGGGGAATTATGATTGCTCCTTCCGATTGTGTTTACTATAGTTTCCGATACTCGTAAATCCGATTAGAAAACATCTGCCCGTATATGGCTAGCTTCAGTGTTTCCTGTTAAATGTAGATTGACCAAGTCTTGGCTTTTGAGGCCCCCATACACGGCATCATTATTCCGAATTCGATCAGATTGATTGGATTATCAAGGACATTTTTTCAATAGACCAATCAAGGAAAAAACCTAATCGGGCAAGGCGGAAAATTTTCCATCAACCCCATCCATCAGAACCAGACCTTCCGTAGTTTTTAAGCTGGAATCTGTGGAAGATCACCAGCGCAATGGCCACCAGCTTCGATAGGTTCATCTGATCAAATTTTCTATTGTTTCAGACGATCGAAAATCTGATCAGAAAAATATCAGTGTTCTCTGTTAAATGTTGATTGACCAAGTGTTGGCCCTCAAAGGTTCTCTGTTTAATGCTGATTGACTAAGTGTTGGCCCTCAAGGTTCTCTGTTTAATGCTGATTGACCAAGTGTTGGCCCTCAAGGTTCTCTGTTTAATGCTGATTGACCAAGTGTTGGCCCTCAAGGTTCTCTGTTTAATGCTGATTGACCAAGTGTTGGCCCTCAAGGTTCTCTGTTTAATGCTGATTGACCAAGTGTTGGCCCTCAAGGTTCTCTGTTTAATGCTGATTGACCAAGTGTTGGACCTCAAGGTTCTCTGTTAATGTTGATTGACCAAGTGTTGGCCCTCAAGGTTCTCTGTTTTAAAGGCTGATTGACCAAGTGTTGGACCTCAAGGTTCTCTGTTTAATGTTGATTGACCAAGTCTTGGCCCTCAAGGGTCTCTGTTAAATGTTGATTGACCAAGTCTTGGCCCTCAAGGGTCTCTGTTAAATGTTGCATGACCAAGTGTTGAACCTCAAGGTTCTCTGTTAAATGTTGATTGACCAAGTCTTGGCCCTCAAGGTTCTCTGTTAAATGTTGCTAGACCAAGTCTTGGCTCCTAACGTTCTCTATGTTGATTGACCAAGTCTTGGCCCTCAAGGTTCTATGTTGAATGTTGATTGACCAAGTCTTGGTCCTTCAGGGTCTCTTTTAATATGTTGATTGACCAAGTCTTGGCAAATACGAGTCTATCGTAAATCTGATTGAAAGAACCTATTGTAATTCCCTGCCTTGCGCCACTGATCTGCCATAGATTAAAGCTTGAAACCTACATAAGATATGTTATAGAAAATGGGATTGAATGATCATAGTTTTTTCGATAGACCAGGTCTGGTTCTGGCCATTTTGGTGCTGTAAGCAAGTATCCGCTTGTACTCCATTTCTATCTGAAACTTCCCCTAACCACCTTAATATATTGCATAAAAAAAAGAGAGGCTACAGGAAACTAGATCAGTAATAGCCTGTTGCTCTATGGATAGTAAGCATCCTAAACTTTAAATGGCGCCCTGCACATTTGAATGGTGCCCAAGATTTTTGCCTAGGTCGCCTATGCCTGGAAACAGATATGCGATAGGCCGATCAGTAGCGCTTATCGGGGGAAAAAAAGGAAAAGTCTTTGATAGTCATCAATTTAATAAAATTTGCCGTTTGAACAGAATATCGATGCCGTGTATGAAAGGCTTTAAAATCTTTCATTTTAACCTTCATAGAAGATTAAAGCAGCAGTTTAGCACCTTGGATCACTACTTTGAAAAGTTGACTTTTCGATACTTAACATAGTTTCCTACTAAGCAGGAGAGGTAATGTCAGTCGCACAGCTCTGTTAGAAGGTACCTAGAAAATAGCTAATCTTTCTGATTTGGACCACAATAACCCATGTGTACCAGGCCTTATCCAGCCATTTAGAAAAACCCACCACGGATTGAGATTTTGGTTTAAATCAAAACTATTCCTGGGGTGGGATCAGAGCAAATCCAGATAGTGAAAGATTTAATATTTGGGTCACTTCCAGACATTCCCATGAAATAGCAGGTGGAATCTCACAGGAATCCTGGAATTTCCTCGCAATAGAAATGGCGTGTGACCTAGCGATAAACGGATACTTGGTTTACATTTTTCCATGGGGGGGGGGGGGTTGGCAGATTTGATTAAAAACCATTGTTGAGAATCACATGTAATTATGTTCTTTGACTGTAAAGGTTCGTACATGCGCTCAATTAGCGAGTGAGCAACGACCCCCGATGGCCAAGCTATACACACGACGAACGGCCATTTCAGCCGAGTGTGTGAATGCGTTCGGACGGGGGTCATTCTCTGATCCGCCAGGCATACACTCTCAAATTGAGCGTGTGTACGAACCTTAACACTTGAATGTGGAAGGGTTAAATCCTGCCCCTCCGCACCCAGAGAACATCTGTTTTTACTGTATTGTAGGATCTTGTCCTTTAATTAAATCCACACTTGGAGATTATCCGGACATTTTCTCAGTGCGATGGTAACGCTGTGTAGGTTGGGGTGGACAATGTGGGATATTTATTAGTTTCCATCCAATATAACAAATACACAAATAACATTAATCTTGATCCATAGAGGGACGTGACACATTGTAGCAAAGTAAATATTGACATTTCCCCTTCTCACACAAAGGGGAAATGTGGATTAATCCCAGGGAGTGTTGAATGTTTTATTCATATTCCAAGCAATGACAATACCCAGTGTTGGAATATGTGGGGACTGGATGGGGGGGGCACATTTAAAGGGGAATGGCTGGCTGAGTTTATAATAAAAGGGATTGTATTATCCTGCCTGTAAGTACCAGTAGAACTAATCCCCACCGCTACAAACCAATGTCTATTTTAATCCAACCTGAATGATACAAATATAAAAAATACATTATACAGGGCAGTCGCCTGTCCATAGTTTTTGGTAAATCCTAATGCCCTGATTGACGTTTGTTTCAACCAACCTGCTTGTGGCCTTAATCCCACCAAAGTAATGTACACAATACCCTACTCACTTCAATCAAGATCAGTTTACGATAAAAGGGGAACTACAGGCTTACAATGTTGCAATACGTAAAGGACAACTCCTCGGTAAAAAGTACCTGGCGCAGGGAGGTAGGATTGATTTTACCTACCTCCTAATATTTAATTGAGGAGTTCCAGCATATACATCTGCCAGATTTGTGTCCTGGATGAAGCCAGGAGGAACTCTGTCAGTTAATGTTGCTGCTCTACGCAGACTCTATATTGGGAGGTAGGTAGTACCAATCCTTCCTCCCTGTACTTTTTATTTTAACAGTTTTTGGTTTTTTTTTTACTTTATATGCCCTTTAGTTCTCCTTTAATATGCATGTTCAAATGAAAGTTTAAAACTCTGCATTTTCTTTAACATTCACCCATTAAAAGGTACAGTAGCGACGCCGCTAAACCATTGGCCAACGTAGCTTTGCAGCAGTTTTATTGTACTTTGTGGCTCTGGGCGCTGATTGAAATATAGCGGAGATTATCGTACGTGACTCTAGATATGGGAATGATCACGTTTTTTTATGCACATCACATTTCCCCTTTAATTAGGCTTGACCTGCGGATAATGTCTGCTCCTCCCTGGCATTTCCATTTTAAATACATTCTAGTTAATTTCTTATTCATCTCTCAGCAGAGACCGAGCGCCCTTTCTGTAAGCGCAAGGTGAATTATTACAGCAGAGCCGCCGAATGAAAGTAAGACGAAAAAAATGGATTTTAAATTCTTTAAAGCCGCGCTTGTTTCTTTTTTTCTTAGGGTTAAAATAATCTTTATACGTAGAAAAATGGAATTTAGAATGTTCCTAAGAAAAGAATCTCTGTAGCTTACTGTTTATCTAAAAAGCCGGTTATTACCTCCTCGGTCTCATGGGATGCATGGGACCTCTGTCTCACATTCACTGGAATCATAGCACAACCACTAATTATCAATGGGCAATTGGATTTTGAATGGATGTTGAAGCTTTCATGAAACAGTGCCCACTGGTGGTCAATTCATCAAGCAAAATGGCTGAATGCACGTCCTTTATAATAATATTGTGTAAAGCTTCTTTTTGAATAGCATGTATCCTTAACTTAGGGCTAGGCCACACTAGCGGGCTTCTCGTACAATTATAACTGCGTTTTGTCATCTGTTTGCGCATGAGAGACAAAGAGCAGTTCATGTCAATGTGGGTATGCACGCAATCACTTTTTGCAAATCGCATGTTCTCCGATTGGGCAACATTACACGAATCATAGAGTAAGAGGGCAGTAAGGCACCCCTTACCCTTACCACCCGCCATAGTGTGGACTCGGCCTTACTGTGTAAAAATTACATTCAGATTTTAGATCAATTGTTGGCCACTATAATTTCAATTGGGGCAATTGGAGCGTAATATTTGTCCTGCAAAAACGCCATACTCTTTAACACATTTAAAGACATGGCCAGAGTGCGTATTTAATACGAGGATTGTAACTGGCTGTGAAAGGATTTATAAAAGATTTTGTGAATGGAAAGTGACACCACAAGGTCAATGTAAGGATACCAAGGTCAGTCTTGCAGAGAGGACTCTAGCCTTGAGATCCCAGTTTATATGGTGGCCTGATGAACACACAGCCATTTGTTCTTGTCCCCTTCCTCCAATAGTTCTAGATGAGGATCCCAGTCCTCATATCTACACCCCCCATGTCACAGCGCAATGCCCCATGCCAATCAGGGATAAAATACTGGATGGATGGGATCCCTCAGGATAATATGAAATGAGAAGGCCATAGACCATAATAAAATCACCTAGAGGGACTGTTAATGGTTCATCACAAATGTGTCTGGTCACTAGGTTGAGCATTAACTTAATGAATTGCCCTTTAATTATTCTACTGTGTACGGTATTTACAAAAACACAACCACAGGTGTCCAGGTGTAGCCTCCTGTTCCATAGATTACCCTTTATTTATAGTATGTTATATACTAAACCATTTGAAGAGTCATGTGACACAGATGATGTCACTAAGCATTGATAGTAGATGACATCACTAAGGACCATTAGTAAGTAGATATAATTAGCATACATCTCTTTATTATTAGATATTATTATTATTATTATAATAAGGTCGTCTGCTTTGTAGATGGGAATTTAAATTAAAAGGCAAAGAATAAGAAATTAATTAGGACAGATCCATCTATTAAAGTTCATTTTCAGGTGAGTTTCCCTTTAATTTGTTTCTCCTGCTATGAATGCCCTCAGGGACCACCAGACATCTCCCGCCCCCATTAATCCTCTAGGACTGTGGGAAGTTCAAAGTAAATTATTTACAGCTGCTTCTCATCTCCCTCCAGGTTCTCAGGGCCAATAGGACCTGGTCCATGTGACAGTAGAAGGGAAGGTGAAGGCTCAGGATACAGGGGAGACTTTGATCTGCCCCACACATCTCCATTCCTCACATTATTCTACATCCAATGTATGATATTGGGATTATTGGGGGTCACAGGTTGAATCTTTCCATGTGTGTGAAATTACAAACTTTCCAGATGTTGGTGATAAAAAGGATTTGTAGTTCATCATCATTATGTGGGAGATAACACATTGTCTACATATGGTGTTAAAGGGGAAGTTGTAAGTGTGATAACTCCCCAGTGATACAGGATCCTCCATACTACTATGAATTATAATATTCTCATTATCTGTATATTCCAGGTGACTGGAGTAGTAGCTACTTGGGCAGGTCCTCTTTTTCTCTCCCAGAATGTAGACCACTGAGCATGTCCATACCAGTGGTGTGGGGAGGGGGCTAGAAAGTGGAAGATTTCACTGGCTTTACACAGGTAAATCTTTGGTTAGGACGCTTAGAGAGGAAACATCATTTTGATCCATATATTTATTTAGCCTGGAATATATGGAAGGTAGTGAAAATCTATAATGTCTAAATGGGATCTTGCTGACAGACCCCATCTTTCCAATAGGGGAATTCCTAACATACCTGTTCCTCATGTCTACTCCCATCCATCCACCCTGGGAATATCTGTTTGTGTTCAGACTTGTCCTTAGCCAGGGACATTCCCAGATAATGAGTCCAACACAGTGGGATTTCTGAATGGCAGAACCAGAGGGTGTTTGTAAAGAGAAGATAAAGTGACGTGTTTACTGCCTGAGGGTCACATTGTGTGAATTCCTAACTAATCACTGCTATTGGGTTTCAGGGCTGAGTCCAAGGTATTATTATTATTAGTGCAATGCATGATGGTCAGAGACAGGGCAGGGGATATTTAAAGGATATATCATTATACAAGTTATTATTATATATGTTCGTATTATATGTTTAGTCCTAGTGCACTCTTCCTCTTATTCCACCAGGTGCCTCCAGGTAAGTATAATAAAAGCAGAGCAGTCCAGATCCTGGGCACTCTTGGATTTATTCACAAAAACTTTTATTGTCATATCATATCAACGTTTCAGTTACCTGATGAAGGTGCATAATCTAGCACCGAAACGTTTATATGTCCGTATTATTTACAGGATACATAATTATACAGGATATTATATATGTCCACATTATTATTATTATTATTAGTGCAATGCATGATGGTCAGAAACAGGGCGGGGCATGTTTACAGGATATATCGTTATACATGATATTATATATGTCCGTATTATTATTATTAGTGCAATGCATGATGGTCAGAGACAGGGTGGGGGATATTTACAGGATATATCATTATACAAGTTATTATATGTGTCCGTATTATTATTATTTACAGGATACATCATTAAACATGATTATATATGTCCACATTATTATTATTATTATTATTATTATTATTAATGCAATGCATGGTGGTCAGAGACAGGGCAGGGACAGGATATATCCTTATACATTATTATATATGGAGCAGAACCTTGTAGTCTCATGCTATATTAATAGCATTGCACAAAAATCTAAGAAACAAGAAGTAATTTCTCACTCCCAGGTTCCCCAGAGAAAGGGAAAGAGATATGCAAAACAGCCTATTGGTATAGAGCCAATCATCTGACCTGCAGATATATTTTGATCTTGTTAGATCTCGTCAGTGCTGGGAGCACAATAGACAAGGCAGCTATATGGGCCAAAAGGTGCAAAAAGCCCTCCACAAAGCATGAAAATGGAGTATCTTGCACTGACGAGACCTAACAACATTGAAACATATCATGTCTGCAGGTCAGATGATTGGCTCTTTACCATAGGCTGTATTGCATGTTAATAAGCCAACAGTTCTGGACACAATGATTTCCTATTGCATGAGACTGCAAGATACCTTCTGTTATAAGAAGACTCTGCTTCATTTTAATTCTCTGTGTAGGGATTTTTGCTAATATTGGCCCACCTCTCCTTAAGGTATATAGCTGCCTGGTCTGTTATTATATATGTCAATATTTCTATTATTTACAGGATATATCATTATAAAGGACAGTGGCTTATCTACGTTAAAACATTCAGGGCACGTGCCCCGGATATTTGGCTAAGTGCCCCAAATGTTTTAACTGATTGTATATAACAGAAGTGCCCCAAACTTCTGTCTTCCACCTGCGCTATAACTTCTGGCACATCGTGTAGCCGGTGTGATGACGTCATGCGCAACGCCGGAGCGATGACATCATGCGCAATGCCAGCGTGGCACGTTACAGACAGCCCCTGCGCTTCCTTCTGACAGCGTACTGTCAGTCCCTCTACACGGACTGACAGTGTAGAGTTAGATAGAGTTAGATAGAGTGATAGATAAATAGATAGAGTTAGATAAATAGACAGAGATAGATAGACAGAGATAGATAGATATATAGATAGATAGATAGACAGTTATATAGATACATGATAGATACTGAAGACAGATAGATAGATAGATAGATAGATAGATAGATAGATAGATAGATAGATAATAAATAACTGGGGGTAGGAGTTAATCGATTACACTTACTAACTCATGCAGTAGTCTGACAAGTTCCTGTATGGTGCCGACAGGTCTTTTCACCCAGCGGGGCTGTACACGTGAGGTAAGGGTGAACGGGAATCCCTCCGCGTTTTGGAGGTCTTATTCCGCTTATTACACGAGGCAGCGATATATATATATATATATATTATTATATATTATTATTACATCTATATTACTAATTGAGAATTTCTAATGAACTGATGTAAGTATCTCAGGATAAACGTGCTGGAACCATTTCCCTGGTAAAGCTCTGTGTGTGTTTACTATGAGTTACTATAGTAACCAGCCGGCAACTCCCAGCAGCAATCAGTGGAACGAG
Organism: Hymenochirus boettgeri; assembly: GCA_019447015.1. Taxonomy (NCBI): domain Eukaryota; kingdom Metazoa; phylum Chordata; class Amphibia; order Anura; family Pipidae; genus Hymenochirus; species Hymenochirus boettgeri. Next base: position 56,216 of record JAACNH010001118.1, read on the forward strand.
AGGAGGGAAAGGCGGGGCTCGTCTGAATTCCTGCACACTGATTGGAAGAATATCGCCCAATCACAAGCCCTGTGGATAGTCACAGGGTATATAAGGCAAATGATCTGTGAGGATCCCTTACCCACGAGTGGAACGAAACGCGTCAGGGGTCCAACTATGTATTTTCTAATTGATTTCTTAGTAACGCTCGCCTGGTCTCTCTGGTTACCTGATCCCCTCATAAATAACTAATGAGGGGGACGTAATCCAGGCCCATTCTTAACATTAACATTGTGTCTTAGTCTCACTCACACTCACTGTACCGTTTTGACATTCTGTCTCACTCACACTCACTGTACCCCCTGTAATATTCAATCTCACCTGCACATAGCTCACAGACACTCAGGATAAGATGTGATTGATGCAGATAGAAGTATTTATTGTTGTAGCTGAATAATGAGGTGATTGATGCAGATAGAAGTATTTATTGTTGTAGCTGAATAATGAGATAAGAATTAATATAGAAACCAACATCAGGTATTACTGTATCACTGTGCCCACCCCCAGTCCTGCCAGTCTCATCCAGGTGCCACCTGGTTCTCCATCCATCCATGTTACCCGGTAGACACAGGAAGGTCCAGGAAGTGAGTTGAGCTCATGTGGGTTGTTGGTTCTTGGTCTTTCACTTGATTGGAGCTGTGGGATGAGGATGAGGAATTAGCAGATTGGAGAATCTCTAGTTGGGAATGAAGCAGGGAATTCTCAGCGTGGATGTGAGTGGTGCAGGAAGTCCTGATAGGAACCCTCACTCATTAACAGCATATACAGGATTAGTAATGGCTCTCAGAGAACTCACTTTGTCATTCCAGCCAAGAGGGACGTAGCTTGGTATGTTGTCTCCTGCCACAGCGACCATCTTGGTTTCTCTGTAATATTCCCCATCGTACAGGATCCAGGCTCCACTTTCAGCCTTGTGAGAGGAAGCCATGTTGTCTAGTCGATAAGGTTTGAGGGAATCTGCAGATTTCTCCAAGGTCACTTTCTTTCCTTGATAGTAAATATGTTCATACAGAGTGATCTTAGGGGTAGCAAAGCCTCCAGGAACCACCCGGACAGAACTGATCTGGTTGGCAAAGCCTGGGATGGAATTGTAGGTTCCTTCAGAAAAGTAAGTGAAGTCCTCATGGTACTGGGTTCCAGTAAAGACAAACCAAGGATCTCCAGTCACCCTGATGGACTGAGTACGTTTCAGGAAGCCCTGGACTGACAAGTCAGGAGTATCAGTGTTTATAGCCACCGAGTCTCCATTCAGGTAGGGGAACTCAAACAGCTCGAGTTTGTTCATCTTGTGATGAAGGACTTGGTGTCAATCTGTGTGTAAGATGAATGATCAGTGGGTCCCAGGGGCCCTTATTTATACTGTGTGGGGTGAATCACCATTTCAGTAGAAGGAGATTAGACATTTTTTCGGTTCCAGATAATTTGCCAACAGGTCACCTCTAGTTCCACTGTGCAGATAAGGCGAATGATTTATTGGACAAACATCACTATTTTCCTTGGGACTTTATGAATTGCTACATCAGAGAATGAGACGGAGAAATGTAAATGACAAAGGAGATAAAATGTGGAGATAAAATGTGGAGATAAAATGTGGAGATAAAATGTGGAGACATTTATTAGAATGAAATTCTACTCACAGACATAGGTGGGACACAGTCCTCTCACCAGTAGACCAGGAACTCCAATATCCCATAAACACCAAATGTCACAGGTGAAAATAAATCTTAGTGAACAAAACTTCTCCTCCTTGGTCCCATGATGTCATTACACGGAATTTACACGAATGTGAAATCCATGAAACTTGACGCAGCGAATTGGAAATAATCATTTATCAGTAAATTGTAGAACAAATAGATTTACTATGGGACAGTGTACAGAGTTACTATGGGACAGTGTACAGAGTTACTATGGGACAGTGTACAGAGTTACTATGGGACAGTCTACAGAGTTACTATGGGACAGTCTACAGAGTTACTATGGGACAGTCTACAGAGTTACTATGGGACAGTCTACAGAGTTACTATGGGACAGTGTACAGAGTTACTATGGGACAGTGTACAGTGTTACTATGGGACAGTGTACAGTGTTACTATGGGACAGTGTACAGAGTTACTATGGGACAGTGTACAGAGTTACTATGGGACAGTGTACAGAGTTACTATGGGACAGTGTACAGAGTTACTATGGGACAGTGCACCGCGTGTCTATGGGACAGTGCACCGCGTGTCTATGGGACCGTGCACCGCGTGTCTATGGGACAGTGCACCGCGTGTCTATGGGACAGTGCACCGCGTGTCTATGGGACAGTGCACCGCGTGTCTATGGGACAGTGCACCGCGTGTCTATGGGACAGTGCACCGCGTGTCTATGGGACAGTGCACCGCGTGTCTATGGGACAGTGCACCGTGTGTCTATGGGACAGTGCACAGTGTGAGTTTGTGATCTATTACATCTGAATACTAGGGAGTGATAGTGGCTCCCAGTTCATCACCCTGAATGTGACCCTGGGTGTTGCTGTAATATTTTTTTCTTTAGTGCAATTCGCACACCAGTCACTTTCCTCCTAACAAACCAAAACCGCAATGTTGTGAAATAGATTTGTTTAACCAATCACTTGTATTTCCTAATAATAAGATTTCTCTTATTATTCATTGTTCATTTTCCTGTGATAGATTTATCACCTTGTAACCTCTACATCTCTCTAATATATAACCTCTAATCTCTCTACATCTCTTTATATATAATATATAAAATGATATGGAAAAGGCCCACGAGTGCACAGGACATTACCTGGTCAGACTAGATGGACATATGTCTTTATACAACCTCCAATACTATGTTACTGTGTAACTGTTATACAGACATTATGGGTAGGGTATAAAGGTTGGGCTAGATGGACGTATGTCTTTATACAACCTCCAATACTATGTCACTATGTAACTGTTATACAGACATTATGGGTAGGGTATAAAGGTTGGACTAGACGGACGTATGTCTTTATACAACCTCCAATACTATGTCACTATGTAACTGTTATACAGACATTATGGGTAGGGTATAAAGGTTGGACTAGAGGTGGGAAAAGGACAAGTTCAGTCTTGTCCATGTTGAGTTTGAGGAAGCAGGAGGACATGAAGGCAGAGATGGGACTAAGGCAGTCGGGGACCTGGGATGTCAGTGTGGGGAGATCCGGGGCAGAGATGTAAATTTGGGTATCGTCCACATACAGGTGATACTGGAACCCAAATGAACTAATGAGTTGTCCAAGGCCATGGGTGTAGATGGAGAAAGGGAGGACCAAGTACTGAGCGTAGTGGAAACTCCAAGTCTTATCAAATTCGTCTCTTAGGCGGGGGACACACCAGACAATATTTTCGGAATTTGCCGCGAACGACGGACACTTGTCTCGGCCAGGGCACTCACTCGAACATAAAGTCCCTCCGTGTGTATCCAGCCTTAGGCAGTGACAAAGTTGCCAGAACCTGAATAGATATGAGTTAGATAGTTGTACCTGTGCCAAAATTTTACATTGTGCCATAGGGGAGTCTCCTCGAAGGGGCTTTTTAATTCATTTATTTCTATCCTGTAATGATGTACCGCCTCCAGGTAGCGTATGTGTTTGAGCCTCCAAAAAGGACACTGGAAGTGATGGGGATATGAATGTAGTGACTTGGCATCATATAAGGAGGGGGAGGGTGTCTTGTGGGTCTGGCGGGGGAGGTATCTGACAAGGGCCCACAACTTAACATAGTTTTAAATGCTTCTTGTAGGGAATTGGTTGGATTTGCTAAACATAAGTTCAGGTCATGTGCATACATACTGAGCAACGATGTGTGGGAGCCTAGTCTAAGATCTTGTATAGAAAGGCTTTGTTGTAGTAACATTGCCAAGGCAAACATTTAGGGTTACAAGGGGCATCCTTGTCTCGTACCTCTAGCTAAAGCAAAGTATTTCGAGGTCATACCATCGATTCGGATGGCGGCTTTGGGCTGGATATTTAGGAGTTTACCCCATTTTATATAGTTATGTCCTAAACCCAATATTTGGAGACATTCACAGATATATGGCCATTCTATTGAGCCAAACGCTCTTCTGGCATCCAGAGAGAGCACGAGACACCTACCAGAGTTGTCATGATTAGTTGATTAGTGTTTTTCTAATGTTTATCGAAGTACATTTCCTGGGGATAAACCCCGTTTGTTCTGTAGGTATCAGAGTTGTAATCACTTCATGCAGTCTGGTTGCCAATATCTTAGTGGGTATCTTATAATCGAGATTTAACAGAGATATCGGTCTGTACGTATAGCAGTGACGTCAGACGCGAACACAACTACTTGCATCGTTTCCATCATAAAAAACACTGACATGTAGGGTCTAATGAGCAGTAAACTCATGACAATGACACAGGGGAAGTGTTATTCCATCTGAAACCTGTCTCTGAGCCAACCTAATGTCCGACAAGTATTTCCTAATCTCTGTTAGTTACAGAGTAACATAGTATTGGAGGTTGTATAAAGACATACGTCCATCTAATCCAACCTTTATACCCTACCCATAATGTATAACAGTTACATAGTAACATAGTATTGGAGGTTATATAAAGACATACGTCCATCTAGTCCAACCTTTATACCCTACCCATAATGTCTGTATAACAGTTACATAGTAACATAGTATTGGAGGATGTATTTTGTCTAAAGACATCCGTCCATCGAGTCCAACCTTTATACCCTACCCAATAATTCTGTATAACGTTACATAAACATAGTATTGGAGGTTGTAATAAAGACATACGTCATCTGTCCAACCTTTATACCCTACCCTAATGTCTTTATAACAGTTACATAGTAACATAGTATTGGAGGTTGTATAAAGACATACTGTCCATCTAGTCCAACCTTTATACCCTACCCATAATGTCTGTATACCGTTACATAGTACCATAGTATTGGAGGTTGTATAAACAGACTACGTCCATCTAGTCCAACTTTATACCCTCCCCCATAATTCTGTATAACGTTACATAGAACCTAGTATTGGAGGTTGTATAAAGACATACGTCCACCTATTCCAACCTTTATACCTACCTACCCATAATGTCTGTATAACGTTACATAGTAACATAGTATTGGAGGTTGTATAAAGATACTTCCATCTAGTCCAACCTTTATACCCTACCCATAATGTCTGTATAACAGTTCAATAGTAATAGTATTGAGGGTTGTATAAAGACATCGGTCATCACTAGTCCAACCTTTATACCCTACCCATAATGTCTGTATAACAGTTACATAGTACATAGTATTGGAGGTTGTATAAAGACTAACGTCCTCTAGTCCACCTTTATACCCTACCCATAATGTCTGTATACAGTTCATAGTAACATAGTATTGGAGTTTGTATAAAGACATACGTCCTCTAGTCCACCTTATACCCTACCCATAATGTCTGTATACCAGTTACATAGTAACATAGTATTGGAGGTTGTATAAGACATAGTCCATCTAGTCCACCTTTATACCCTACCCATAATGTCTGTATAACAGTTACAAGTAACATAGTATTGGAGGTTGTATAAAGACATAGTCCTCTAGTCCAACCTTTATACCCTACCCATAATTGTCTGTATACACGTTACATAGTAACATAGTATTGGGAGGTTGTATAAAGACATAGTCCATCTAGTCCAACCTTTATACCCTACCCATAATGTCTGTATAACAGTTACAATTAACATAGTATTGGAGGTTGTATAAAGACAATGTCCATCTAGTCCAACCTTTATACCCTACCCATAATGTCTGTATACCGTTACACAGTAACATAGTATTGGAGGTTGTATAAAGACATACGTCCATCTAGTCCAACCTTATACCCTACCCATAATGTCTGTATAACAGTTACAAGTAACATAGTATTGGAGGTTGTATAAAGACATACGTCCATCTAGTCCAACCTTTTACCCTACCCATAATGTCTGTATAACAGTTACACAGTAACATGTATTGGAGGTTGTATAAGACATAGTCCATCTAGTCCACACTTTATACCCTACCCATAATGTCTGTATAACGTTACATAGTAACATAGTATTGGAGGTTGTATAAAACATACGTCCTCTAGTCCAACCTTTATACCCTACCCATAATGTCTGTATAACAGTTACATAGTACATAGTATTGGAGGTTGTTAAAGACATAGTCCATCTAGTCCAACCTTTATACCCTACCCATAATGTCTGTATACATTTACATAGTAACATAGTATTGGAGGTTGTAAGACTACGTCCATAGTCCAACCTTTATACCCACCCATAATGTCTGTATACAGTTACATAAACATAGTATTGGAGGTTGTATAAAGACATACTCCATCTAGTTCCAACCTTTATACCCACCCATAATGTCTGTATAACAGTTACAGTAACATAGTATTGGGGTTGTATAAAGACATACGTCTCTAGTCCAACCTTTATACCCTACCCATAATGTCTGTATCAGTTACATAGTAACATAGTATTGGAGGTTGTATAAAGACATACGTCCATCTAGTCCACCTTTATACCCTACCCATAATGTCTGTATACAGTTACATAGTAACATAGTATTGGAGGTTATTAAGACATAGGTCCATCTAGTCCAACCTTTTACCCTACCCATAATGTCTGATAACAGTTAACATAGTAACATAGTATTGGAGGTTGTATAAAGACATCATCCATCTAGTCCAACCTTTATACCCTACCCATAATGTCTGTATAACAGTTACACAGTAACATAGTATTGGAGGTTTTATAAAGACATACTTCCATCTAGTCCAACCTTTATACCCTACCCATAATGTCTGTATAACAGTTACTAGTAACATAGTATTGGAGGTTGTATAAAGACATACGTCCTCTAGTCCAACCTTTATACCCTACCCATAATGTCTGTATAACAGTTACACAGTAACATATATTGGAGGTTGTATAAAGACATACGTCCACCTAGTCCAACCTTTATACCTACCCATAATGTCTGTATAACAGTTACATAGTAACTATTATTGGAGGTTTGTATAAAGAACATACTTCATCTAGTCCACCCTTTATACCCTACCCCATAATGTCTGTATAACAGTTACATAGTAACATAGTATTGGAGGTTTTATAAACATACGTCCATCTATTCCAACCTTTATCCCCTACCCATAATGTCTGTATAACAGTTACATAGTAACATAGTATTGGAGGTTGATAAAGACATACGTCCATCTAGTCCAACCTTATACCCTACCCATAATGTCTGTATAACAGTTACATAGTAACATAGTATTGGAGGTTGTATAAAGACATACGTCCATCTAGTCCACCTTTATACCCTACCCATAATGTCTGTATAACAGTTACATAGTAACATAGTATTGGGTTGTATAAAGACATACGTCCATTCATTGTCCAACCTTTATACCCTACCCTATGTCTGTATAACAGTTACATAGTAACATAGTATTGGAGGTTGTAAAAGACATACTCCATCTAGTCCAACCTTTATACCCTACCCATAATGTCTGTATAACAGTTACAGTAACATAGTATTGAGGTTGTATAAAACATACGTCCACTATCCAACCTTTATACCCTACCCTAATGTCTGTATAACAGTTACAAGTAACATAGTATTGGAGGTGTATAAGACATACTTCCTCTAGTCCAACCTTTATACCCTACCCATAATGTCTGTATAACAGTTACAAGTAACTAGTATTGGAGGTTGTATAACATACGTCCTTCTAGTCCAACCTTTATCACCTACCCATAATGTCTGTATAACAGTTACACAGTAACATAGTATTGGAGTTGTATAAAGACATACGTCCATCTAGTCCACCTTTATACTACCCATAATGTCTGTATAACAGTTACATAGTAACATAGTATTGGAGTTGTATAAAGACATACGTCCATCTAGTCCAACCTTTATACCCTACCCATAATGTCTGTATAACAGTTACATGTAACATAGTTATTGGAGGTTGTATAAGACATCGTCCACTAGTCCAACCTTTATACCCTACCCATAATGTCTTTAACAGTTACATAGTAACATAGTATTGGAGTTGTATAAAGACATACGTCCATCTAGTCCAACCTTTATACCCTACCCATAATGTCTGGTATAACGTTACTAGTAACATAGTATTGGAGTTTGATAAAGACATACGTCCATCTAGTCCAACCTTTATACCCTACCCATAATGTCTGTATAACGTTACATAGTAACATAGTATTGGAGGTTGATAAAGACATACTCCATCTAGTCCAACCTTTATACCCTACCCATAATGTCTGTATAACGTTACATAGTAACATAGTATGGAGGTTGTATAAAGACATACGTCCATCTAGTCCAACCTTTATACCCTACCCATAATGTCTGTAAAACAGTTACATAGTAACATAGTATTGGAGGTGTATAAAACATACGTCCATCTAGTCCAACCTTATACCTACCCATAATGTCTGTATAACAGTTACATAGTAACATAGTATTGGAGGTTGTATAAGACATACGTCCATCTGTCCAACTTTATACCTACCATAATGTCGTATAACAGTTACATAGTAACATAGTATTGGAGGTTGTATAAAGACATACGTCCATCTAGTCCAACCTTTATACCCTACCCATAATGTCTGTATAACAGTTACATAGTAACATAGTATGGAGGTTTTAAAAGACATACGTCCATCTAGTCCACCCTTTATACCCTACCCATAATGTCTGTATCACAGTTACTAGTAAACATGTATGGGAGGTTTATAAGACATACGTCCATCTAGTCCAACCTTTATACCCTACCCATAATGTCTGTATCACGTTACATAGTAACATAGTATTGGAGGTTGTATAAAGACATACGTCCATCTAGTCCACCTTTATACTCCCTACCCATAATGTCTGTATAACTTACATAGTAACATAGTATTGGAGGTTGTATAAAGACATACTGGTCCATCTAGTCTGACCAGGTAATGTCCTGTGCACTCGTGGCCTTTCCATACATTTTATATATTATATTAAAGAGATGTAGAGAGATTAGAGGTTAATATTGAGAGATGTAGAGGTTAACAAGGTGATAATCTATCACAGGAAAATGAACAATGAATATAGAGAATCTTATTATTAGGAAATACAAGTGATTGGTTAACAAATCTAATTTCACAAACATTGCGGTTTTGGTTTGTTAGGAGAAGTGACTGGTGTGTCGAATTGCACTAAAGAAAAAAATATTACACAAACACCCAGGGTCACATTCAGGGTGATGAACTGGGACCACTATCACTCCCTAGTATTCAGATGTAATGATCACAAACTCACACGGTGCACTGTCCCATAGACCCACGGTGCACTGTCCCATAGACACGCGGTGCACTGTCCCATAGACACGCGGTGCACTTTCCCTAACACGCGGTGCACTGTCCAAGACACGCTGTGCACGTCCCCATAGAGACCGGTGCACTGTCCCATAGACACGCGGTGCACTGTCCCATAGACGACTTGCTTGGTGCACGTGTCCCATAGACACCGGTGCAACGGTCCCATAGACAACCGGTTGCACTCCCTAGACCAAAAAACGCGTGCACGGTCCCATAGACACGCGGTGCACTGTCCCATAGACACGACGGTGCACGGTCCCGCTAGCACCGACGGCGTGCACTGTCCCATAACACCGGTGCACGTCCCCAACGCATCACACCCGGCGTCACGGATGCCACGGTACACGCCAGCGTAGACACGCGGTGCATGCCCCTAGACACGCGGTGCACGGTCCATAGACACGCGTGCACGTCCCTAGACACCGGTCAACGAGTCCCCCATAGACAACGCGGTGCACGGTCCCATGAGACACGCTGTGCACTGTCCCATAGCACGCGGTGCACTGTCCCATAGACACGCGGTGCACTGTCCCCCTAGACACCGGTGCACTGTTCCCATAGACACGCGGTGTCACTTGTCCCATAGACAACCGGTGCACTGTCCCATAGACGCGGTGCACTGTCCCATAGTAACTCCGTACACTGTCCCATAGTAACTCTGTAACACTGTCCCATATTAACTCGGTACACTGTCCCCATAGTACTCTGTACCTGTCCATAGTAACTCTGTACACTGTCCCATAGTACTCTGTACACTGTCCCATATAACTCTGTACACTGTCCCTATAGTAACTCTGTACACTGTCCCTAGTAACTCTGTACACTGTCCCATAGTAACTCTGTACACTGCCCATAGTAACTCTGTACACTGTCCCATAGTATAACTCTGTACACTGTCCCATAGTAACTCTGTACCTGTCCCATAGTAAACTCTGTACCCTGTCCCATAGTAAACTCTGTACCACTGTCCCATAGTAACTCTTTTACAACTGTCCCATAGTAACTCTGTACACTGTCCCATAGTAACTCTGTACAACGTCCCTAGTAACTTGTACACTGGCCCATATAACTCTGTACGACTGTCCCATAGTAACTCTGTACACTGTCCCATAGTAACTCTGTACCGTCCCATTACTCTGTCCCATAGTAACTCTGTACACGGTCCCATAGTAACTCTGTACCGGTCCCATAGTAACTCGGACGCTTTCCGCCCATAGTAACTCTGTACGCTGTCCCATAGTAACTCTGTACGCTGTCCCCAGTAACTCTGTACCTGTCCCATAGTAACTCTGTACGCTGTCCCATAGTAACTCTGTACGTGTCCCATATAACTCCTCGTACGCGCTGTCCCATAGTAAGCCTCTGTACGCTGTCCCATAGTAACTCTGTACGCTGTCCCTAGTAACCTGTACACTGTCCCATAGTAACTCTGTACACGTGTCCCATAGTAACTCTGTACACTGTCCCATAGTACTCTGTCACTCATAGTAACTCTGTACACTGTCCCATAAACCGTACACTGTCCCATAGAACACTGTACACTGTCCCCATAGTAACCTTGTACACTGTCCCATAGTAACTCGTACACACTGTCCCATAGTAACTCTGTAGACTGTTCCCATAGTAACTCTGTAGACTGTCCCATAGTAACTCTGTAGACGTCCCATAGTAACTCTGTAGACTCCCATAGTACTCTGTAGACTGTCCCATAGTAACTCTGTAACTGTCCCAAGTAACTCTGTACACTGTCCCATATACTCTGTACACGTCCATAGTAACTCTGTACACTGTCCCTAGAAATCTATTTGTTCTACAATTTACTGATAAATGATTATTTCCAATTCACTGCGTCAATTTCATGGATTTCACATTCGTGTAAATTCCGTGTAATGACATCATGGGACAAGGAGGAGAAGTTTTGTTTCACTAAGATTTATTTTCACCTGTGACATTTGTTTTTATGGGATATTGGAGTTCCTGGTCTACTGGTGGAGGACTGTGTCCCACCTATGTCTGTGAGTAGAATTTCATTCTAAAAATGTCTCCACATTTTATCTCCACTTTTATCTCCACATTTTATCTCCACATTTTATCTCCACATTTTATCTCCTTTGTCATTTACATTTCTCCGTCTCATTCTCGATGTACAATTCAAAAGTCCCAAGGAAAATAGTGATTTTTGTCCAATAAATCATTCGCCTTATCTGCACAGTGGAACTAGAGGTGACCTGTTGGCAATAATCTGGACCGAAAAAATGTCTAATCTCCTTCTACTGAAATGGTGATTCACCCCACCCATTATAAATAAGGGCCCCTGGGACCCACTGATCATTCATCTTACACACAGATTGACACCAATCCTTCATCACAAGATGAACAAACTCGAGCTGTTTGAGTTCCCCTACCTGAATGGACTCGTTGGCTATAAACACTGATACTCCTGACTTGTCAGTCCAGGGCTTCCTGACGTACTCCAGTCCATCAGGGTGACTGGAGATCCTTGGTGTTCTTTACTGGAACCCAGTACCATGAGGACTTCACTTACTTTTCTGAAGGAACCTACAATTCCATCCCAGGCTTTGCCACCAGATCAGTTCTGTCCGGGTGGTTCCTGAGGCTTTGCTACCCCTAAATCACTCTGTATGAACATATTTACTATCAAGGAAAGAAAGTGACCTTGAGAAATCTGCAGATTCCCTCAAACCTTATCGACTAGACAACATGGCTTCCTCTCACAAGCTGAAAGTGGAGCCTGGATCCTGTACGATGGGAATATTACACGAGAAACCAAGATGGTCGCTGTGGCAGGAGAGACACATAACCAAGCTACGTCCCTCTTGGCTGGAATGACAAGTTAGTTCTCTGAGAGCCATTACTATCCTGTATATGCTGTTAATGAGTGAGGGTTCCTATCAGGACTTCCTGCACCACTCACATCCACGCTGAGAATTCCCTGCTTTCATTCCCAACTAGAGATTCTCCAATCTGCTAATTCTCATCCTATCCCACAGCTCCAATCAAGTGAAAGACCAAGAACCAACAACCCACAATAGCTCAACTCACTTCCTGGCCTTCCTGTGTCTACCGGGTAACATGGATGGATGGAGAACCAGGTGCACCTGGATGAGACTGGCAGGACTGGGGGTGGCACAGTGATACAGTAATACCTGATGTTGGTTTCTATATTAATTCTTATCTCATTATTCAGCTACAACAATAAATACTTCTATCTGCATCAATCACTTCTTATCCTGAGTGTCAGTGAGCTACAGTGAGTGTGACAGACAGGGAAAGAATGTTAATGTGGTACAGTGTGTGTGAGTGACACTAGACAGAATGTTGTCATGAAAGGTGAGTGAGACTAATGCACTGTTAACATTGGTATAGTGAGCGAGACTAGCCAGAATGTTAATATAGTAAATAGTAAATGAGGTTGATAAAGACATGCGTTCAACCAGAACTACAGTATATGTATTAATACCAGTTATTCTCAATATTATATAGTCTCCCTGTACCAACAAGAACTACAGTAATGTATTAATACCATTTATTCCTCAATATTATATAGTATCCCGTACCAACCAGAACTACAGTATATTATTAATACCAGTAATACTCAATATATATAGTAACCCCTGTACCAACCAAAACTACAGTATATGTATTAATAACCAGAATTCTCTAATATTATATATCATATCCCCCGTACCAACCACAACTACAGTATATGTATTAATACCAGTAATTCTCAATATTATATAGTATCCCTGTACCAACCAGAACTACAGTATATGTATCAATACCAGTAATACTCAATATTATATAGTATCCCTGTACCAACCAAACTACAGTATATGTATTAATCCCAGTAATTCTCAATATTATATAGTACCCCCCTGTACCAACCAGAACTACAGTATAGGTATTAATACCAGTAATTCTCAATATTATATAGTAATCCCTGTACCAACCAGAACTACAGTATATGTATTATACCAGAATTCTCAATATTATATAGTATCCCTGTACCAACCAGAACTACAGTATATGTATTAATACCAGTAATTCTCAATATTATATAGTACCCCCTGTACCACCAGAACTACAGTATATATTAATACCAGTAATTCTCAATATTATAGTTTCCCCGTACCAACCAGATGTACAGTATATGTATTAATACCAGTAATTCTCAATATTATATAGTATCCCTGTACCAACCAGAACTACAGTATATGTATTATAACCAGTAATTCTCATATTATATAGTTTCCCCGTACCAACCAGATGTACAGTATATGTTATTAATACCAGTAATTCCTCAATATATAAAGTATCCCTGTACCAATCAGAACTACAGTATATGTATTAATACCAGAAATTCTCATATTATATAGTATCCCTGTACCAACCAGAACTACAGTATATGTATTAATACAGTAATTCCATTTTTATAGTATCCCTGTACCAACCCAGAACTACAGTATATGTATTAATACCAGTAATTCTCAATATTATATAGTATCCCCTGTACCAACCAGAACTACAGTATATGTATTAATACCAGTATTCTCAATATTATATGTATACCCTGTACCAACCAGAACTACAGTATATGTATTAATACCAGTAAATTCTCAATATTATATAGTATCCCTTACCAACCAGAAATACGTATATTTATTAATACCAGTAATTCTCATATTATATAGTATCCCCGTACCAACCAGAACTACAGTATATGTATTAATACCAGTAATTCCAATATTTTTGTAGTTTTAGAAACTTATCTAGTCCACTTTAAAGCTATCAATAACAATAAAAGTTTATCATGGTACAATGAGTATGAGTAAGACTAAGAGAACAATGTTAACCATTGTCTCCGTCTTACTCACACTCACTGTACAATGATAACATTGTCTCCTGTCTTACTCACACTCACCGGTACAATGATATCATTTACAGTGAGTGTGAGTAAACTAGGAGACAATGTTACATTGTACGTGAGTGTGAGTAAACTATAAGGGATATCTATTCTTTAATATTAGGGAACAGTGACCATGATATAGTTTCTTTATTATAGGAATGTGACCATGATATGGTGTCATTAATATAGGAAGTAGTGACCATGATATAGTGTAATTAATATAGGGAACAGTGACTAATGATATAGTGTCAATTAATATAGGAAATACGTGACCATGATATAGTGTAATTAATATATGGAAAGTGACCATGATATAATGTCATTATATAGGGAATGTGACCATGATATAGTGTCATTTAATATAGGAATAGTGACCCATGATATAGGTGTCATTTAATATAGGGAACAGTGACCATGATATAGTGTCATTTAATATGGGAATAGTGACCATGATATAGTGTCAATTATATCGGGAATATGACTATGATAATAGGGATAGTGCCAATATACGTATATAGGGAATATATGACCATTGATCATATAGTGTACTTAATATAGGGAATATTGACATGGATATAGTGTTGGGCCATTAATATAGGGAATCGTGACTATGAATATAGTGTCAATTAATATAGGGAATAGTGACCATGATATAGTGTAATTTTATATTATAGGGAATATGAACCATGATATAGTGTCATTAATATAGGAATAGTGACTGTTGAATAGTGTCATTTAATATAGGGAATAGTGACCAATGATATAGTGTCATTTAATATATGGGAATAGTGACCATGATATGTGTCATTAATAAGAGGAATAGTGACCATGTATGGTGTCATTTAATATAGGGAATAGGACCCATGATATAGTGTCATTTATATAGGGAAATGCCATTATATAGTGTCATTTTATAGGGAACAGTGACCAATGATATGGGTCATTAATATAGGAATAGTACCATGATTGTTCATTAATATAGGGAAAGTGACATGATATGTTCATTTATTAGGAATCGTGATCATGATATAGTGTCATTTAATATGGGAAATAGTGACCATGATATAGTGTCATTTAATATAGGGAACAGTGACTATGATATAGTGTCATTTAATATAGGGATAGTGACATGATATAGTGTCTTTAATATAGGGAACTATGACATGATATAGTGTCATTTACCATAGTATAGGGAATAGTGACCATGATATATGGTCTTTAATATAGGGAACATTGACTAATATATAGTGTCATTTTACTATAGGGAATAGTGACCATGATATAGTGTCATTTATATAGGGAAAGTGACTATGATATAGTGTATTTAATTGGGAAATAGTGACATGATAGAGTGTCATTAATAGGACAGTGACTATGATATAGTGTCCATTTAATATAGGGAATAGTGACCATGGATGCTAGTGGGTCCATTAATATAGGGAATAGTGATATGATATATGTGTCCTTTAAT
This sequence comes from Hymenochirus boettgeri, assembly GCA_019447015.1. NCBI lineage: Eukaryota > Metazoa > Chordata > Amphibia > Anura > Pipidae > Hymenochirus > Hymenochirus boettgeri. The sequence continues at coordinate 72,074 of JAACNH010001118.1, forward strand.
ATAGGGCAAAGTGACTCATGATATAGTGTCATTAATAATCGGGAATAGTGACCTGAATAGTGTCATTAAGTATAGGGAAAGTGACCATGATATGTGTCATTTAATATAGGGAATAGTGATCATGATATAGTGTCATTTAATATATGGAATAGTGATCAGGAATATAGTGTCATTATATAGGGAATAGTGACCAGATTAAGTGTCTTTAATATAGGAATAGTGCCCATATAGTGTACCTTTAATATGGAATAGTGTATCTGATATAGTGTCATGTATATAGTAATAGTGACCAGATTCGTCATTAATATAGGAAATGGTACCACATATATTTGTATGATGTCCATGATATTGTCATTTAAATAGATAGAGAATAGTGACCATGATATAGTGTCATTTAATATGGGGATAGTGATCATGATAGATGTCCCATTTATATAGTGATAGTGACCATATATAGTGTCATTACTTAGTTGCAAAAAACAAAATGCACTGGTTAAAAAAACTTTGAACTTGGAAAGCTAATTTTAGCTGTTTAAAGTTATCACTCCGCTTTAAGACTGGGGGAACTGTTCCAATGTAAAATACTGAGCAGAAGTGACCGGTTATTAAGGGATTTAAACTAAACTTTCTAAATTTATACCTTTAGGGAACAAGTGTAAATAAAATTAGGTCCACTCCTGCCTGGCTTAATGCTCAAGTAAAAGGGAAATAGAAAGAAAGGTATTAAGGGTATTTAGAATTTTAAATCAGAGAATGTGGGACCATTAATAATGAAAAACTTAATCCGTGGACCACGACACCCTGAAAACACCTGGAACCGAAGATAGTTAAAACGTAATAATGTATTGGTACATGTTTTAAAACAACACACACACCACCTTACACATTAAGCACTTAAGGACACTAAACTTAAAAAACAGTATTTGCCATTCGTTTTCTATTATTCACAGGGAGGAGAGCAACTCTATTTCCACCTCCATGTGAATAATAGAACTTACCTTATCGCGCTCTCGGCAAGCCGCTCCTTCACTTAGGCGCATGCATGCCATACAAAGATAGGGCGCACGATCGGAGACAGAACGCTGTTAGAATACAAGAGCAGCTTGCGATAGGACGCGAATGGTAAGTTCCAGGTCCCCCCGAGCGTAATATTATTCACAGGGAGGTGGGAATAATCCGTTCTCTCCTTCTGTGAATAATAGAAACGGATGGCACATCAATACTTTCCTTGGTTTTCTTTAAGTCCTTTATGTATAAGGTTCCGATGTATATGCAGACATCTTTATTTATGGCTATTTTCGGTAATAAAGGTTGGACTACTGTCTGCGACCTCCATCACCACACTTGTATTTGCTCCTTGTTATACAGTTACGATTTATGTTATTTAGGTGACTAGATGGACGTATGTCAGTACAACCCTCCAATACTATGTTACTAGTCAATGTTATACAGACATTATGGGTAGGATAAAGGTTGGCGATGACTTAGTCTTATTACACCTTCCCAATACGATGTTTACTATGTAACTGTTAACAGACATTATGGGAGGGTATAAAGGTTGGACTAGATGGACGTGTTCTTTATACAACCTATCTCTCCAATACATGTTACTATGTAACTGTTATACAGACATTATGGGTAGGGTATAAGGTTGGCTAGATAGGACGTATTTCTTTATACAACCACCTCCAATACTATGTTACTATGTAACTGTTTACAACATTATGGGTAGGTATAAAGGTTGGACTAGATGGACGTATGTCTTTATAACCTCCAATACTGTTACTATGATTAACTGTTTATCAGACATTATGGGTAGGTTATAAAGGTTGGACTAGATGGACGTATGTCTTTATAAACCTCCAATACTATTTACTATGTAACTGTTATACAACATTATGGGTAGGGTATAAAGGTTGGACTAGATGGACGTTGTCTTTATACACCTCCAATACTATGTTACTATTACTGTTATACAGACTTATGATGGGTAGGGTATAAAAGGTTGGACTAGATGGAGTATGTCTTTATACAACCTCCAATACTATGTTATATGTAACTGTTATACAGACATTATGGGTAGGTATAAAGGTTGGACTAGAGGACGTATGTCTTTATACAACCTCCAATACTATGTTACTATGTAACTGTTATCAACATTATGGGTAGGGTATAAAGGTTGGACTGACGGACGTATGTCTTTATACAACCTCCAATACTATTACTATGTAACTGTTATACAGACATTATGGGTAGGGTATAAAGGTTGGACTAGAGGACGTATGTCTTTATACAACCTCCAATACTATGTTACTATGTAACTGTTATACAGAAATTATGGGTAGGGTTATAAAGGTTGGACTAGATGGACGTATGTCTTATACATACAACCTCCAATACTATGTTACTATGTTGTTATACAGACATTATGGGTAGGGTATAAAGGTTGGACTAGATGGACGTATGTCTTATACAACCTCAATACTATGTTACTATGTAACGTTATCAAGACATTATGGTAGGGTATAAAGGTTGGACTAGATGGACGTATGTCTTTATACAACCTCCAATACTATGTTACTATGTAACTGTTATACAGACATTATGGGTAGGGTTAAAGGTGGACTAGATGGACGTATGTCTTTATACAACCTCCAATACTATGTTACTATGTAACTGTTATACAGACATTATGGGTAGGTATAAAGGTTGGCTAGATGGAGTATGTCTTTATACAACCTCCAATACTATGTTACTATGTAACTGTTTATACAGACTTATGGGAGGTATAAAGGTTGGACTAGACGTATGTCTTTATACAACCTCCAATACTATGTTACTATGTAACTGTTATACAACATTATGGGTAGGGTATAAAGGTTGGACTAGATGGACGTATGTCTTTATAACACCTCCAATACATGTTACTATGTAACTGTTATACAGACATTATGGGTAGGGTATAAAGGTTGGACGATGGACGTATGTCTTTATACAACCTCCAATACTATGTTACTATGTAACTGTTATATACAGACATTATGGGTAGGTATAAGGTTGGACTAGATGGACGTATGTCTTTATACAACCTCCTAATACTATGTTACTATGTAACTGTTATACAGACATTATGGGTAGGGTATAAAGGTTGGACTAGAGGACGTATGTCTTTATACAACCTCCAATACTATGTACTATGTAACTGTTATACAGACATTATGGGTAGGGTATAAAGGTTGGACTAGAGGACGTATGTCTTTATACAACCTCCAATACTATGTTACTATGTAACTGTTATACAGACATTATGGTAGGGTATAAAGGTTGGACTAGATGGACAGTCTGATGTCTACATATGTGACCCTGTACCTCCATGCAGGAGTTCATAGTGTTCTTAACCCCAGGGCATGGTTGGGTAAGTAACAGGGCTCTCATGTGGTACACCCCCAGGAAGTGTCAGTCGGGTGACAATGTACTAATGGGGAAGTGTAAATCTTCTCCTACCCACATGGTCCTAAAATGGGTCATTAATTTCACGTCACCGAGCGGCACGTTTAATGGAGTCCATGAACAATATTATTAATATTTTAATTTTAGAAGGCAATTTAATGTCATTGAGTAAAGAAATGTGGTTATAGTGGGTGAAAGGCTTTGGGTCTGGTTCTCCTCTACCTTTATTGTAGGTTATGGTACCTCTTGCTCCCGCATGGGAATTAACAGGAGTATGTGATGGGTGCTAGATCATGTGGGGGTGTGAGATCATGTGATGGTGCAGAGATCATGTGGATGGGGTGCAAATCATGTGATGGGGTGCATGGATGTCACTTGTGATGGGGCGTTGAGATCATGTGATGGGGTGCACATCATGTGATGGGGCTTGAGTCATGTGATGGGTGCACAGAATCTGTGTGGGGTGTGATCATGTGAGGGTGCACAGATCATTGTGATGGGTTGTAGATCATGTGATGTGGTGCAATAGATCATGATGGGGTGTTGAGATCATGTGATGGGGTCGAGATCAGTGTGGGTGTGAGAATCATGTGATGGGTGTAGCATGTATGGTTCAGGATCATGTGGGTGGCAGAGATCATGTGATGGGGTGCAGAGATCATGTGATGGGGTGGCAAGAATCAGGATGCGTGCAGAGTCATTGAGGGGGGTGCAGAGAAGTCATGTGATGGGGGCAGGATCTGATCATGTGATGTGTGCAGATCATGTATGGGGTTGCAGAGATCATGTGATGTGGGGTGCAGAGATCATGTGATGGGTGCACAGATCATGGATGGGGCGTTGGATCATGTGATGGGCGTCAACATATCGAATGTGATGGGGGCGTTGAGAATCATGTGATGGGGGTGCAACAGATCATGTGATGGGTGTTGCGAGATCATGTGATGGGGTGCACGATCATGTGATGGGGTGTGTAGATCAATGTGATGGGGTGGAGATCATGTGGATGGGGTGTTGAATCATGTGATGGGGTGCAGAGATCATGTGATGGGGTGTTGAGATATGGTGGATGGGGTGTGAGATCATGTGATGGGTGCAGAGATCATGTATGGGTTTTTGCAGATCATGTGATGGGGTGCAGAGATCATTTGATGGGGTGCATAGATCATGTGATGGGGTGCAGAGATCAGTGAGGTCAGAGATCATGTGATTCAGATTGTCAGATACAGGATGGGGAGATCTGTGACGAAACTGCAAGCTAGGAATCATTCAACTCGATCCAATTACCCCATGATTCAGAATGATTACATACATGTAGAATCCTACACGTACTCCCTTTAGTAAACCAATGGCAGCTCCATCTCTGTAACAAACAGAAAGTTCTTTGTATTTAAAGGTCTATAGACATTTGTGTACTGGAGAAAGGGGGGGACAGTCTAAACCGCAGTGTTTATTGTAGAGGAGACCCCTTTCCATGCTCGGAATCAAAACCGACTGGGTAGCTCCTTCACCTACTTATAGCAAAAATAACTTATATGACCTGGAGGGCCCCACTTGCCACGTCCCACTTCATCCACCTGGAACACTTCTTGGTCTGAATCACAAAGTTTAGGTTCCTAACATTTAAAGGACCAATAAAGACCACCGAAAGCAAACTCACTTAGCTGAGCCATTCACCACCTAACAGACATGAACCACCGTACTACCGTCCTAACCGTCATCCATGTTTGCTTCTCCTCTTTAAACCACGGCTTTTTTGCAGACGAAATTGGAAAGATCAGAATGTGGTGAAGCAGCAAAGGACTATGGGAGGTAACCAGCTCAGCTAGTTATTTCTATGGCTATTTGGTTAGATACAAACCTTATTATTATCTTTAGTATATTTGTAGCATGTTCCCCATATGAAACCAGCAACGAGGTCTGCGGTTCATTATTTTTGGTGAGAATTTAACACCAACGGCCCAAGATCTAAAACTAAATTGCAAAGTCAACACACAGCCGCATAGGTAATGATGACAGGGAATTAAATCTAGAATATTAGTGAAAATCCTAGACACAGTGTTAGGCAAGATCTAGATCGAGGCACTGAGGGTTAAATTAAAGGACAAGTGTATGGTTGTTTGCTTTCACACCCCTCCTTGGCCCAGGGCCCTAACCAATTTTAAAAAGTTCTGCTAGAAGACGCTTTTTCTCATTGGATAAATCCCAGTGATACCCAGTACAGAGTCGGTGATACCCAGTACAGAGCCCTGTGTGATATCCAGTACAGATTCCTGTGTATACCCAGTACAGAGCCCTGTGGTGATACCAGTACAGAGTCCTGTGTGATATCCACGTACACAAGCCCTGTGTGATCCAGTACAGACCCTGTGTGATTCCCAGTACAGATCCTGTGTGATTACCAGTACAGAGCCCTGTGTGATCATCCAGTACAGAGCCCTGTGTGATATCCATTACAGAGCCCTGTGTGATATCCAGTACAGAGCCTGTGTGATACCCTAGTACAGAGCCTGTGTGATACCCAGTACAGAGTCCCTGTGTGATATCCAGTACAGAGTCCTGTGTGATACCCGTAACAGAGTCCTGTGTGATACCCCAGTACAGAGCCCTGTGTGATTCCAGTACAGAGTCCTGTGTGAATATCCATACAGAGGCCTGTGTGATACCCAGTACAGAGTCATGTGTGATATCCAGTACGAGCCCTGTGTGATTCCAGTACAGAGCCCTGTGTGATACCCAGTACAGATCCGTGTGATACCCAGTACAGAGCCCTGTGTTGATACCCATAAGACCCTGTATCAGAGTCCTGTGTGGATAATCCAGTACAAGTCCTGTGTGATATCCAGTACAGAGTCCTGTTGGATATCCATTACATAGTCCTGTGATGATTCCAGTACAGAGTCCTGTGTGATACCCATCCAGAGCCCTGTGTGAAGACCCGTACAGGAGCCCTGGTGATATACCGTACAAGACCCTGTTTGATATCCATAAGAGCCCTGTGTGATACCCAGTCAAGAGTCCTGTGTGATACCCAGTACAGAGCCCTGTGGTAATACCCCGTACAGAGTCCTGTGTGATATCCAGTACAGATCCTGTATACCCGTACAGAGCCCTGTGGTGACCCAGTACAGAGCCCTGTGTGATCCATACAGAGCATACGCCTGTGATCCAGTAGGTGTGGATATCCAGCATCCTGTGATCCATAGAGCCCTGTGTGATACCAGTACAGCCCTGTGTTGATGATCCATACAGAGTCCTGTGTGATATCCAGTACAGGAGCCCTGTGTGATAATCCAGTACAGAGTCCTGTGTGATATCACCCCTAGTACAGATCCCTGTGTGATATCCAACAGAGTCCTGTTGATACCAGTACGAGCCCTTGTGATATCCACTACAGAGCCCTGTGTGATATCCAGTACAGAGCCTGTGGTGATAGTCCAGTAACATACAGCCCTGTGTGATATCCAGTACAGAGCCCTGTGTGATACCCAGTACAGAGCCCTGTGTGATATCCAGTACAGAGCCCTGTGTGATATCCAGTACAGAGCCTGTTGATATCCAGTACAAGCCCTGTGTGATACCCAGTACAGTTGTATATCCTGGCCCTGTGTGATATCCAGCATGAGCCTGTGATACCCGTACAGACCCTGTGTGATATCCAGTACAGAGCCCTGTGTGTATACCCATACAGACAGAGCCCGTGTGTATATCCAGTACAGAGCCCTGTGTGATACCCCGGTACAGAGCCCTGTGTATACCCAGTACAGAGCCCTGTGTGATATCCAGTACAGAGCCCTGTGTGTATCCCCAGTACAGAGTCCTGTGTGATACCCATACAGAGTCCTGGTGTGATATCCGTAACAGAGCCCTGTGTGATACCCAGTACGAGTCCATGTGTGATACCAGTACAGAGTTCCTGTGTGATATCCAGTACAGAGTCCTGTGTGATATCCAGTACAGAGCCCTGTGTGATATCCAGTACAGAGCCCTGGTGATACCCAGTACAGAGCCCTTGTTATAGCCATACAGAGCCTGTGTGACCAGTACAGAGCCCTGTGTGAACCCAGTACAAGACCCTGTGTGATATCCCGTACAGAGCCTGTGTGATACCCAGTACAGAGTCCTGTGTGACATAGTCCCGTAAGTACAGACCCTGTGTTGATAATCCAGTACAGAGCCCTGTGTGATACCCAGTACAGAGCCCTGTGTGATACCCGTACAGAGCCCTGTGTGATATCCAGTACAAGCCTGTGTGATACCCAGTACAGAGCCCTGTGGTGATACCCAGTACAGAGCCCTGTGTGATACCAGTACAAGAGCCCTGTGTGATACCCAGTACAGTCCTGTGTGATATCCAGTACGAGTCCCTGTGTGAATACCAGTACAGAGCCTGTTGTCTACCCGTACAAGAGCCCTGGTGTGATACCACAACCCAGTAACGAGCCCTGTGTGATATCCAGTACAGAGCCCTTGTGATATCCCAGTACAGAAAGCCCTGTGTGATAATCCAGTACGAGCCCTGGGTGATATCCAGTACAGAGCCCTGTGTGTACCTCAGCCTGTGTGTACCATACAGAGCCTGTGTGATATCCAGTACAGAGCCCTGTTATATCCTCAGAGCCCTGTGTGATACCGTACAGAGCCCTGTGTGTATACCAGTACAGAGCCTCTTGTGATATCCAGTACAGAGCCCTGTGTGATATCCAGTACAGAGCCTTGTACCTACGCTGTGATATCCATACAGAGCCCTGTGTTGATATCCCAGTACAGAGCCCTGTGTGTGATCCAGTACAGAGCCCTGTGTGATACCCAGTACAGAGCCCTGTTGTGATACCCAGTACGACCCTGTGATACTCCAACAGAGCCCTGTGTGATATCCAGTACAGAGCCCTGTGTGATACCAGTTACAGAGCCTGTGGATATCCAGTACAGAGCCCTGTGTGAATCCATACATACCCTGGTGTGATACCAGTACAGAGCCCTTTGTGATATCCAGTACGAGCCCTGGTGATATCCAGTACAGAGCCCTGTGTGATATCCAGTACAGAGCCCGTGTGATACCGCACGAAGAGCCCTGTGTGATCCATACAGAGCCCGTGTGTGATATCCAGTACAGAGCCCTGTGTGATATCCGTACCAGAGCCCTGTGTGATACCAGTACAGACCCTGTGTGTATCCAAGTACAGAGTCCTGTGTGATATCCAGTACAGAGCCCTGTGGTGATATCCAGTACAGACCCTGTGTGATATCCAGTACAGACCCGTGTGTGATATCCAGTACAGAGCCCTGTGTGATATCCAGTACAGAGTCCTGTGTGATATCCAGTACAGAGTCCTGTGTGATACCCAGTACAGAGCCCTGTGTGATATCCAGTACAGAGCCCTGTGTGATATCCAGTACAGAGCCCCTGTGTGATCTCCCAGTACAGAGCCCTGTGTGATATCCAGTACAGAGCTGTGAACCCAGTAAGAGCCCTGTGATATACCCAGTACAAGAGCCCTGTGTGATACCCAGTACAGAGTCCTGTGTGATATCCAGTACATGAGTCCCCCTGTGTGATAATCCAGTACAAGAGCCCTGTGGTATATCCAGTACAGAGCCTGTGTGATATCCAGTACAGAGCCTGTGGTATCCGTACAGGCCCTGTGGATACCCATACAGAGCCCTGGTGTGATACCCTACAGAGCCCTGTGTGATATCCAGTACAGAGCCCCTGTGTGATACCAGTACAAGTCCTGGTGATCCCTACGAGCCCTGTGTGATCCCAGTACGAGCCTGTGTGATATCCAGTACAGAGCCCTGTGTGATACCCATGTACAGAGCCCTTTGATATCCATACAGAGTCCTGTGTGATATCCAGTGTACAGAGCCCTGTGTGATATCCAGTACAGAGCCCTGTGTGATATCCACATACAGAGCCCTGTGTGACAACCCAGTACGAGCCCTGTGTTGATTCCGTACAGCCTGTGATTCCAGTACAGAGTCCTGTGTGAATCCAGTACAGAGCCCTGTGATACCAGTACAGATTGCCCCTGTGTATATCCCAGTACAGAGTCCTGTGTGGATATCCAGTACAGAGTCCTGTGTGATAACCACAGTACAGAGCCTGTGTGATATCCAGTACAGAGCCTGTGTGATATCCAGTAACAGAGCCCTGTGTGATATCCAGTACAGAGCCGTGTGATCCCATTACAGACCCTGTGGATACCAGACAGAGTCCCTGTGTGATATCCAGTACAGAGTCCTGTGTGATCCCATTACAAGGCCCGTGTGATATCCAGTACAGAGTCCTGTGTGATATCCAGTACAGAGGCCCTGTGTGTAGTACAGATCTTTGATATCCAGTACAGAGCCCTGTGTGATACCCAGTACGAGCCCTGTGTGATACCAGTACAAGAGCCCTGTTGATACCCATACGAGCCCTGTGTGATATCCAGTACAGAGTCCTGTGTGATATCCAGTACAAGTCCTGTGTGATATCCAGTCAGACCCGTGTGATATCCAGTACAGAGCCCTGTGTATATCCGTACAGAGCCCTGGTGATATCCCCAGTACAGAGCCCTGTGTGATATCCAACAGAGCCCTGGGATACCCATTACAGAGCCCTGTGTGATATCCAGTACGAGTCCTGTGTGATATCCGTACAGAGTCCCGGGTGTGTGATATCCAGTCAGTCCTGTGAATATCCATACAAGTCCTGTGTGATAGTACATGATTCCTGTTTGATATCCGTACAAGAAGCCCTGTGTGTGATATCCAGTACAGAGTCCTGTGTGATATCCAGTACAGAGCCCTGTGTGATATCCAGTACAGAGTCCTGTGTGATACCCAGTACAGAGCCCTGTGTGATATCCAGTACAGAGCCCTGTGTGATATCCAGTACAGAGTCCTGTGTGATACCCAGTACAGAGCCCTGTGTGATATCCAGTACAGAGCCCTGTGTGATACCCAGTACAGTCCTGTGTGTATCCAGTACAGAGCCCTGTGTGATATCCAGTACAGAGCCCTGTGATATCCAGTAAGATCCCTGTGTGATACCCATACAGAGCCCTGTGTGATATCCATATCAGAGCCCCTGTGTGATACCCAGTACAGAGCTGGTGTGATCCCAGTACAGAGCCCTGTGTGATCCCAGTACAGAGCCCTGTGTGATACCCGTAACAGAGCCCTGTGTGATATCCAGTACAGACCCTGTGTGATTCCAGTACAGAGCCCTGTGTGATAATCCAGTACAGAGCCCTGTGTGATACCCATACAGAGTCCTGTGTGATACCCAGTAAGAGTCCTGTGTGATATCCAGTACAGCCCTGTGTGATCCAACCCAGTACAGACCCTGTGATACCCAGTACAGGCCTGTGTGATACCAGTACAGAGCCCTGTGTGATATCCATACAAGCCCTGTTGATATCCAGTAAGAGCCCTGTGTGATATCCAGTACGAGCCCTGGTGGTGATATCCAGTTATCAGGTCCTGTGTGATATCCAGTACAGAGTCCCTGTGTATATCAGTACGAGCCCTGTGGATATCCAGTACAGAGTCCTGTGTGATATCCAGTAACAGAGCCCTGTGTGATACCAGTACAGACCCTGTGTGATATCCCCAGTGAACAGAGCCCCTGTGTGATATACCAGTCAGAGCCCTGTGTGATCCCAGTACAGAGCCCTGTGGATATCCAGTACAGAGTCCTGTGTGATATCCCGTACAGAGCCCTGTGTGTTATATCCGTACAGAGTCCTGTGGTTATATCCTATCAGAGCCCTGTGTATATCCGTACAGAGCCTGTGTGATATCCAGTACAGAGCCCTGTTTGATATCCAGTCAGAGTCCCTGGTGTGATATCCAGTACAAGAGCCTGTGTGATATCCCACTTACAAGAGTCCTGGCTGTATATCCAGTACAGAGCCCTGTGTGATATCGTACAGAGCCCTGTGTGATACCAGTACAGAGTCCTGTGTGTATCCAGTAACAGAGTCCTGTGTGATACCGTACATGAGTCCGTGTGATATCCAGTACAGAGTCCTGTGTGATTCCATACAGAGCCCTGTGTGATACCCAGTACAGAGCCTGTGTCCGATACTCTGTACCGAGTCCTGTTGTGATATCTCAGTACAGAGTCCCTGTGTGATATCCAGTACAGAGTCCCTGTGTGATATCCATACAGATCCTGTGTGATATCCCAGTACAGAGCCCCTGTTGTGATATCCATACAGAGTCCTGTGTTATCCAGTACAGAGTCCTGTTGATACCCAGTACAGAGCCCTGTGGAGATACCCCAGTACAGAGCCCTGTGTGATAGCCAGTACAGAGCCCTGTGTGATATCCGTACAGAGTCTGTGTGATATCCAGTACAGAGTCCTGTGTTGATACCCAGTACAGAGCCCTGTTGATCCAGTACGATTCCAGTGTGATACCAGTACAGAGTCCTGTGTGATATCCAGCATAGTCCTTGTGATTTCCGTACAGAGTCTGTGTGATACCCATACAGAGTCCTGTGTGATTACCAGTACGAGTCCGGTGTGATATCCACTACAGAGTCCTTTGTGATATCCAGTACCCTTCACCTGTGTGATATCCAGTACAGAGCCCTGTGTGATACCCAGTACAGAGCCCTGTGTGATATCCAGTACACGAGTCCTGTGTGATATCCAGTACAGAGTCCTGTGTGATATCCAGTACAGAGTCCCCTGTGTGAACCCAGTACAGAGCCCTGTGTGATATCCAGTACAGAGTCCTGTGTGATATCCAGTACAGAGTCCTGTGTGATATCCAGTACAGAGCCCTGTGTGATATCCAGTACAGAGTCCTGTGTGATACCCAGTCACAGAGTCCTGTGTGATATCCCATACAGAGTCACTGTGTGATATCCAGTACAGAGTCCCATGTGTGATACCCAGTAAGGCCCGGTTGATATCCATACAGATCCTGTGTGATACTCCAGTAACAGAGTCCTGTGTGATATCCAGTACAGAGTCCTGTGTGATATCCAGTACAGAGTCCTGTGTGATATCCAGTACAGAGTCCTGTGTGATATCCAGTACAGAGTCCTGTGTGATATCCAGTACAGAGTCCTGTGTGATATCCTGCAGTACAGAGTCCTGTGTGATATCTCAGTACACAGGCCTGTGTGATATCCAGTACCAGAGTCCCTGGTGATAACCACTACAGAGTCCGGCTGTGAGGATATCCAGTAACAGTCCTGTGTGATATCCAGTACAGAGCCCTGTGTGAATCCATACAGAGCCCTGTGTATACCAGTACAGAGTCCTGTGATATCCCATTACAAGCCCTGTGTGATATCCAGTACAGAGTCCTGTGTGATACCCAGTACAGAGCCCTGGTGTATACCAGTACAGAGTCCTGTGTGATACCCGTACAGAGCCCGTGTGATCCCCAGTACAGAGCCCCTGTGTGATACCCATTACGAGCCTGTGTATACAGTACAGCCTTGTATATCCAGCTACAGAGTCCTGTGTGATACCCAGTACGAGCCTGTTGATACCATACAGTCCTTTGTGATATCCAGTAACACAGTCCCTGTGTGATACCAGTACAGATGCCCTGTGTGATACCCATGTACAGAGTCCTGTGTGATATCCAGTATCACAGCGCTGTGTGATATCCTACCAGAGTCCTGTGTGATACCAGTATAATAACAGAAGCCTGTGTGATATCCTAGTACAACAGTCCTGTGTGATATCCAGTACGAAGTCCTGTGTGATATCCAGTACAGAGCCCTGTGTGATATCCAGTACAGATTGCCCTGTGGTGATACCCAGTACGAGCCCTGTGTGATATCCAGTACAGAGTCGCTGTGTGATACCCCAGTACAAGTGCCTGTGTGATATCCAGTACAGAGTCCTGTGGATATCCAGTACAACCTGTGTTATACAGTACATTCCTGTGTGATACCCAGTACAGAGTCCTGTGTGATATCCATACGAGAGCCTGTTGTGATATCCAGTACAGATCCTGGTGTGATACCAGTACAGAGGGGGGGTCCGTGTGTGATAATCTAACCAGTACAGAGTCCTGTGTGATATCCATTACAGAGCACCTGTGTGATCTCCACAGTACAGAGTCCTGTGTGATACCCAGTACAGAGCCTGTGTGATCTCAGTCAGAGTCTGTGTGATACCCCAGTACAGAGTCCTGTGTGATACCATACAGAGTCCTGTGTGATATCCAGTACAGAGTCCCTGTTGATACCAGTACAGAGGCCCTGTGTTGATATCCCATTACAGAGTCCTGTGTGGATATCCAGTACAGAGCCCTGGTGTGATACCCAGTCCAGAGTTCCCTGTGTGATACCAGTACACAGTCCTTGTGTGATTCTCAGTACAGAGTCCTGTGTATATCCAGACTAGATTCCATGTGGTTGGATACCAGTACGAGTCCTGTGTTGATATCCCGTACAAGCCTGTGTGATCCAGTACACAGCCCTTGTGATATCCAGTACAGAGTCCTGTGGATATCCAGTACAGAGCCCTGTGTGATACCAGTACGAGTCCTGTGTGATCCAGTACGAGCCCTGTGTGTATACCCAGTACAGAGCCCTGTTGGTGTACCACATTTAACAGAGCCCGTGTGATACCCAGTACAGAGCCCTGTGTGAATCCCAACCCCCTGTGTGATATCCGTACCGGCCCTGTGTGATATCCAGTACAGAGTCCTGTTTGATATCCATACAGAGCCCTGGGATATCCAGTACAAGTCCTGTGGATATCCAGTACAGAGCCCGTGTGATACCCAGTACAGAGTCCTGTGTGATTCCATACAGAGCCCTGTGTGGATACTCCATACAGAGCCCTGTGTGATATCCAGTACAGAGCCCTGTGTGATACCAGAAAAAAAATAAAGCCTATTCAATACAAGAGCCTCGTGTGATATCCAGTACAGAGCCCTGTGTGATATCCAGTACAGATCCTGTGTTGAATATCCAGTACAGTCTGTGTGATACCCATTACAGAGCCTGTGTTGATACCCAGTACAGAGTCCTGTGGGATATACCATTACAGAGCCCTGTGTGATATCCCGTACAGAGTCCTGTGTGATACCCAGTAACAGAGTCCGTGTGTGATATCCAGTTACAGAGTCCTGTGTGATACCATTACAGAGCCCACTTTGTATACCAGTACGAGCCTGTGTGATATCCAGTACAGAGCCCTGTGTGATATCCAGTACACAGGTCCTGTGTGATATCCATTACAGCAGCCCTGGTGATTCCATCGTCCGTGATATCCAGTACAGAGTCCGTGTGTGATACCCAGTACAGAGCCCTGTGTGATATCACCAGTCCAGAGTCCCTGTGTATATCCAGTACAGAGCCCTGTGTGATATCCAGTACAGAGTCCTTTGTGATACCCAGTACAGAGTCCTGTTGATGATCCAGTACAGAGCCCTGTGTGATACCGTCTACAAGTCCCCCTGTGTTATAATCCATTACAGAGCCCTGTGTGATATCCCTACAGAGCCCTGTGTGATACCAGTACAGACCCGTGTGATATCCAGTCAGAGTCTGTGTGATACCAGTACAAGCCCTGTGTGACCCTACAGAGCCCTGTGTGATACCCGTACAACCTGTGTGATATCCAGTACAAGCCCTGTGTGAATCCAGTACAGAGTCCTGTGTGATATCCCAGTACACAGCCCTGTGTGATATCCAGTACAGAGGGCCCCTGTGTGATACCCATTACATGAGTCCCTGTGTGATATCCAGTACAGAGTCCTGTTGATATCCGTACGAGTCCTGTGGTAATCCAGTACAGAGCCCTGTGTGATATCCAGAGTCAACGCCACTTTGTGATATCCATACAGAGTCCTGTGTGATACCCAGTACACACCTTGTGATATCCAGTACGAGCCCTGTGTGATACCAGTACAGAGCCTGGTGTTCCAGTACAGAGTCCTGTGTGATATCCAGTACAGAGCCCTGTGTGATACCCATACAGAGCCCGTGTGATATCCAGTACAGAGCCCTGTGTGATATCCAAGTACAGAGCCCCGTGTTGATACCCAGTAGCCAAGCCCGTGTGATATCCGTACAGAGCCCTGTGTGATATCCCCGTACAGAGTCCTGTGTGATATCCAGTACAGAGCCTGTGTGATATCCAGTACGAGCCTGTGTGATACCCAGTACAGGCCCTGTGGATATTCCAGTACAGAGTCCTGTGTGGATACCCAGTACAGAGTCTCCTGTGGTGATATCCAGTACAGAGTCCTGTTGATACCGTAGAGCCTGGTGTATCCAGTACAGAGTCCGTGTGATACCATACAGAGCCTGTGTGATATCCAGTACAGAGTCCTGTGTGATACCCGTAAGACCTGTTGATATCCGTACAGAGTCCTGTGTGATACAGTACAGAGCCTGTGTGATATCCAGTACAGAGCCCTGTGTGGATAATCCGTACAGAGCCCTGTGTGATACCCATACAGAGCCCTGTGTGTATAACCCAGTACAGAGCCTGTGTGATATCAGTACAGAGCCCTGTGTGATATCCAGTACAGAGCCCTGTTTGATACCCAGTACAGAGTCCTTGGTGATATCCAGTACAATCCTGTGTGATACCGTAGTGTATCCAGTACAGACCCTTGTGATATCCGTACAAGTCCTGTGTGATATCCAGTACAGAGTCCCTGTGTGATACCCAGTACAGAGTCCCTGTGAGGATACTCCAGTACAGAGCCCTGTGTGATATCCAGATGTGTACTAGTAGTCCCTGTGTGATATCCAGTACAGAGCCCGTGTGATATCCATCCTACAAGTCCCTGTGTGATACCCATACAGAGCCCTGTGTTGATACCCAGTACAGACCCCTGTGTGATATCCAGTACAGAGTCCTGTGTGATATCCAGTACAGAGCCCTGTGTGATATCCAGTACAGAGTCCTGTGTGATATCCAGTACAGAGCCTGTGTGATATCCAGTACAGAGCCCTGTGTGATATCCAGTACAGAGTCCTGTGTGATAGCCAGTACACCGTTAAATCGTACAGAGCCCTGTTTGTACCGTAGGCCTTATCCCAGTAAAGAGTCCTGTGGTTGATACCAGTACAGAGTCCTGTGTGATCCAGCGTCCTTGACCGTACAGAGCCCTGTGTGATATACGCGTCGGTATATCCAGAGGCCCTGTGTGATTCCAGTACAGGCGGAGACAGCGGTTCCTGGGTGATACCAGTACAGACGTGAACGGAAGAGCCTGTGTGATATCCCAGTACAGAGCTCCTGTGTGATGACATACGGTCCGGGTAACTCAGTCAGACCCTTGGATAGTAAGATCTGATCCGCAGGCTGACCAGGACGAGCCCGGTGTGATACCCAGTACAGAGCCTGTGTGATACCATACAGGTTAGTCTACCCATGTGACCCTGAATCCAGTACAGGCCCTGTGTGAATCCCAGACAGAGTCCTGTGTATACATACAGAGGCCCTGTGTGAATCCAGTACAGAGTCCGTGTGATATCCAGTACAGTCCTGTGTGATATCCAGTACAGAGTCCTGTGTATAATCAGTACAAGAGTCTGTGTGATACCCAGGCTAAGAGCCCTGTGTGATATCCAGTACAGAGTCCTGTGTGTAGTACGACCCGGTGGAAAGTACAGAGCTGTGTGATATCCAGTACAGAGCCCTGTGTGATAGGATATCACACAGGGCTCTGTACTGGGTATCACACAGGGCTCTGTACTGGATATCACACAGGACTCTGTACTGGGTATCACACAGGGCTCTGTACTGGGTATCACACAGGACTCTGTACTGGATATCACACAGGGCTCTGTACTGGGTATCACACGACTCTGTACTGGGTATCACTGGGATTTATCCAATGAGAAAAAGCGCTTCTAGCAGAACTTTTTAAAATTGGTTAGGCCCTGGGCCAAAGGAGGGGTGGAGCAACAACCATACACTTGTCCTTTAATTTAACCCTCAGTGCCTCGATCTAGATCTTGCCTTAACACTGTTCTAGGATTTTCACTAATATTCTAGATTTAATTCCCTGGTCATCATTACCTATGCGGCTGTGTTGACTTTGCAATTTAGTTTTAGATCCTTGGGCCGTTGGTGTTAAATTCTCACCAAAATAATGAACCGCAGCCTCGTTTGCTGGTTTCATATGGGGAACATGCTACAAATATACTACAAGAATAATAAGGTTTGTATCTAACCAAATAGCCATAGAAATAACTAGCTGAGCTGGTTACCTCCCATAGTCCTTTGCTGCTTCACCACATTTCTGATCTTTCCAATTTCGTCTGCAAAAAAGCGTGGTTAAAGAGGAGAAGCATAACTGGATGACGGTTCAGGACGGTAGATACGGTGGTTCATGTCTTGTTAGGTGGTGAATAGGCTCAGCTAAGTGAGTTTTGCTTTCGGTGGTCTTTATTGGTCCTTTAAATGTTAGGAACCTAAACTTTGTGATTCAGACCAAGATATGGTTCCAGGTGGATGGAAGTGGGACGTGGCAGTGGGGCCCTCCAGGTCATATAAGTTATTTTTTGCTATAAGTAGGTGAAGGAGCTACCCAGTCGGTTGATTCCTGAGCCATGAAAGGGGTCTCCCTCTACAATAAACACTGCGGTTTAGACTGTCCCCCCCTTTCTCCAGCTACACAAATGTTCTATAGACCTTTAAATACAAAGAACTTTCTGTTTGTTACAGAGATGGAGCTGCCATTGGTTTACTAAAGGGAGTACGTGTAGCGATTCTACATGTATGTAATCATTCTGAATCATGGGTAAGTTGGATCGAGTTGAATGATGGTTCCCCTGTTTAAAAGACAATATGGTCCATTCTAAAAGCTAGGTCCAATCTAAAAAACAAAAAGTCCCTTATTCATATGTCAATATACCCTACCCATAATGTCTTTATACTAAAGTAAACAGTTACATAAGTAACATAGTATTGGAGGTTGTATAAAGACATACGTCCATCTTATCCAACCTTTATACCCTACCCATAATGTCTGTATAACAGTTACATAGTAACATAGTATTGGAGGTTTTAAAAGACATACGTCCTCTAGTCAACCTTTTAGCTAATATATAACCACTAACCATATTAAGATTATTCATACCCGAATAACCCTACCTAATTTCTGTCAGAACAGTTACATAGTGACAACATAGTACTGAGTGTTGTTAAAGAGACTATGTCCATCTAGCCCAACCTTTATACCCTACCCATAATGTCTTTAATAAACATTACACAGTACATAGTTTTGAGGTTTGTATAAAAAGACATATGCTCCTCTAGCTTGACCAGGTAATGTCCTGTGCACTCGTGGGCCTTTTCCATATCATTTTATATATTATATATAAAGAGATGTGAGAGATTAGAGGTTATATATTAGAGAGATGTAAGGTTACAAGGTGATAATCTATCACGGAAAAATGAACAATGAATAATAAGAGAAATCTTATTATTAGGAATACAAGTGATTGGTTAACAAATCTATTTCACAACATTGCGGTTTTGGTTTGTTAGGAGGAAAGTGACTGGTGTGCGAATTGCACTAAAGAAAAAAATATTACAGCAACACCCAGGTCACATTCAGGGTGATGAACTGGGACCACTATCACTCCCTAGTATTCAGATGTATAGATCACAAACTCACACTGGCACTGTCCCATGACACACGGTGCACTGTCCCATAGACACGGGTGCACTGTCCCATACGACCGTCACTCCCATAACACGCGGTGCACTGTCCCATAGACCCGGTGCACGTCCCGATAGAACACGCATCGGTGCACTGTCCCATAGACCAACGCGTGTGCACTGTCCCATAGACACGCGTTGCACTTCCCCATAGACACGCGGTTGCACTGTCCCATAACCACGCGTGCAACGCTGTCCTCCATAGACAGCGGTGCACGGTCCCCATAACACGCGTGCAACTGTCCCATAGCAACGCGGGTGCACGGTCCCATAGACACGCGGTGCACGCGCTAAGACCCCAGTAAGCTGAAGGTTAGACAGAGAAGATACACTCGGTAACGGTCCATAGACACGCGTGGCACGGTCCCATAGAACACGCGGTGCACTGTCCCATAGACCACGCGTTGCACTGTCCATAGAACCGGTGCACGGTCCCATAGACACGCGGTCCCTGTCCCATAGACACGCGTGCACGGTCCCATAGACACCGGTGCACGGTCCCATAGACACCGGTGTCACACTGTCCCATAGACACGCGGTGCACGGTCCCATAAAACACCGGTGCACTGTCCCTAGACACGCGGTGACGGTCCATAGACACGCGGTGCACTGTCCCATAGACACTGGTGGCACTGTCCCATAGACACGCGTGCACGTCCATGACACGTGTCACTGTCCCATAGCCCGGTGCACGTCCCATACAGCTGTGCACTGTCCACATGACACGCGTGCCGTCCCATAGACACTTGTCACTGTCCCATAAACCTGTACACTGTCCAATAGTACTCTGTACACTGTCCCATAGTAACTCTGTACAGTCACTGTCCCATAGTAACTCTGTACACTGTCCCAATAGTAACTCTGTACACTGTCCCATAGTAACTCTGTACACTGTCCCATAGTAACTCTGTACACTGTCCCATAGTAACTCCTGTCCCTGTCCCATAGTAACTCTGTACTGTCCCATGTAACTCTGACACTGTCCCTAGTAACTCTTTACACTCCCAGTACTCTGTACCCCCATAGTAACTCTGTACACTGTCCCATAGTAACTCTGTACACTGTCCCATAGTAACTCTGTACACTGTCCCATAGTAACTCTGTACACTGTCCCCTAGTACGCGTAAACTGTCCCATAGTAACTCTGTAACACTGTCCCATAGTAACTCTGTACACTGTCCCATAGTAACTCTGTACGCTTGTCCCATAGTAACTCTGTACACTGGTCCCAAGTAAACTACTCTGGTACACTGTCCCATAGTAACTCTGTACACTGTCCCATGTAACTCTGTACACTGTCCCATGTAACTCTGTACCTGTCCCATAGTAACTCTGTACCGGTCCCATAGTACCTCTGTACCACTGTCCCATAGTAACTCTGTACACTGTCCATAGTACTCTGTACACTGTCCCATAGTACCTCTGACACTGTCCCATAGTAACTCTGTACCTGTCCCATAGTAACTTTACCTGTCCCATGTAACTCTGTACACTGTCCCATGTAACTCTGTAACACTGTCCCATGTAACTCTGTACCTGTCCCATTAACTCTGTACTGTATACACTGTCCCATATAACCTGTACACCTGTCCCTAGTAACTGTACACTGTCCCCATAGTAACCCGTAACTGTCCCATAGTAACCTCTGTAACTGTCCCATAGTAACTCTGTAGACTGTCCCAAGTAAACTTATACTGTCCATAGTAACTCTGTAGACTGTCCCCTAGTACTCTGTAGACTGTCCATAGTAACTCTGTAACTGTCCCATAGTACTCTGTAACTCCCATAGTCACTCTGTACACTGTCCCCATAGTAACCTGACCACTGTCCCATAGTAAATCTATTTGTTCTACAATTTACACTGATAAATGATTATTTCCAATTCACTGGTGTCAATTTCATGGATTTCACATTCGTGTAATTCCGTGTAATGACATCATGGGACCAAGGAGGAGAAGTTTTGTCCACTAAGATTTATTTTCACACCTGTGACATTGGTGTTTTGGGATATTGGTTTCCTGGTCTACTGGTGAGAGGACTGTGTCCCACCTATGTCTGTGAGTAGAATTTCATTTCTAAAAATGTCTCCCCTCACATTTTTCTCCACAATTTTATCTCCACATTTATCTCCCATTTTATCTCCTTTGTCATTTACATTTCTCCGTCTCATTCTCTGATTTAGCATTCATAAGTCCCAAGAAAATAGTGATGTTTTGTCCAATAAATCATTTCGCCTTATCTGCACAGTGGAACTAGAGGTAACCTGTGGCAAATTATCTGGACCGAAAAATGTCTAATCTCCTTCTACGAAATGGTGATTCACCCCACACAGTATAAATAAGGCCCCTGGGACCCACTGATCATTCATCTTACACACAGATTGACACCAAGTCCTTCATCACAAGATGAACAAACTCGAGCTGTTTGAGTTCCCCTACCTGAATGGAGACTCGGTGGCTAAAACACGGATACTCCTGACTTGTCAGTCCAGGGCTTCCTGAAACGTACTCAGTCATCGGGTGACTGGAGATCCTTGGTTTTCTTTACTGGAACCAGTACCATGAGGACTTCACTTACTTTTCTGAAGGAACCTACAATTCCATCCCAGGCTTTGCCAACCAGATCAGTTCTGTCCGGGTGGTCCCTGGAGGCTTGCTACCCCTAAATCACTCTGTATGAACATATTTACTATCAAGGAAGAAAGTGACCTTGGAGAATCTGCAGATTCCCTCAAACCTTATCGACTAGACAACATGGCTTCCTCTCACAAGGCTGAAAGTGGAGCCTGGATCCTGTACGATGGGAATATTACAGAGAAACCAAGATGGTCGCTGTGGCAGGAGAACAACATCACCAGCTACTTCCCTCTTGGCTGAATGACAAAGTGATTTCTCTGAGAGCCATTACTAATCCTGATATGCTGTTAATGAGTGAGGGTTCCTATCAGGACTTCCTGCACCACTCACATCCACGCTGAGAATTCCCTGTCTCATTCCCAACTAGAGATTCTCCAATCTGCTAATTCCTCATCCTCATCCCACAGCTCCAATCAAGTGAAAGACCAAGAACCAACAACCCACATGAGCTCAACTCACTTCCTGACCTTCCTGTGTCTACCGGGTAACAGGATGGAGGAGAACCAGGTGCACCTGGATGAGACTGCAGGACTGGGGGTGGGCACAGTGATACAGTAATACCTGATGTTGGTTTCTATATAATTCTTATCTCATTATTCAGCTACAACAATAAATACTTCTATCTATCTGCATCAATCACTTCTTATCCTGAGTGTCAGTGAGCTACAGTGAGTGTGACAGACAGGGAAAGAATGTTATGTGACAGTGTGTGTGTAGTGAACACTAGACAGATTTTTGTCATGAAAGTGTGAGTGAGACTAATGCACTGTAACATGGTATATTGAGCGAGACTAGGACAGAATGTTATATATAACATGTACATTGAGGTTGAATAAGACATGCGTTCAACCAGAACTACAGTATATGTATTAATACCAGTTATTCTCAATATTATATAGTATCCCTGTACCAACCAAACTACACAGTATATGTATTAATACCAGTTATTCTCAATATTATATAGTATCCCGTACCAACCAGAACTACAGTATATGTATTAATACCAGTAATACTCAATATTATAGTAACCCTGTACCAACCAAAACTACAGTATATTTATAATAACCAGTAATTCTCAATATTATATGTATCCCCTACCAACCACAACTACAGTATATGTATTAATACCAGTAATTCTCAATATATTATAGTATCCCTGTACCAACCAAACTACAGTATATGTATCAATACCATAATACTCAATATTATATAGTATCCCTGTACCAACCAGAACTACAGTATATGTATTAATACCAGTAATTCTCAATTATATGTAACCCCTGTACCAACCAGAAACTACAGTATATGTATTAATCCATACCGTAATTCTCAATATATATAGTATCCCTTACCAACCAGAACTACAGTATATGTATTATACCAGTAATTCTCAATATTATATAGTACCCCCCTGACCAACCAGAACTACAGTATATGTATTAATACCAGTAATTCTCAATATTATATAGTTTCCCCGTACCAACCAGATTACAGTATATGTATAATACCAGTAATTCTCCACTATATATATAGTATCCCTGTACCACCAGAACTACAGTATATGTATTAAACCAGTATTCTCATATTATATAGTTTCCCCGTACCAACCAGATGTACAGTATATGTTATTAATACCAGTAATTCTCAATATTTAAAGTATCCCTGTCCCAATCAGAACTACAGTATATGTTATTATACCAGAAATTCTCAATATATATAGTATCCCTGTACCAACCAGAACTACAGTATATGTATTACACGATAATTCTCAATATTATATAGTTCCCTGTACCAACCAGAACTACAGTATATGTATTAATACCAGTAATTCTCAATATTATATAGTATCCCGTACCAACCAGAACTACAGTATATGTATTAATACCAGTAATTCTCAATATTATATAGTATCCCTGTACCAACCAGAACTACAGTATATGTATTATACCAGTAAATTCTCAATATTATATAGTATCCCTGTCCCAACCGAACTACAGTATATGTATTATCCCATGTATTCTCAATATTATATAGATCCCCGTACCAACCAGAACTACAGTATATGTATTAATACCAGTAATCTCAATATTTTTTAGTTTTAGAAACTTATCTAGTCCACTTTTAAAGCTATTCAATAACAATAAAAGTTATCATGGTACAATGAGTATGAGTAAGACTAGGAGACAATGTTAACATTGTCTCCTAGTCTTACTCACACTCACTGTACAATGATAACATTGTCTCCTAGTCTTACTCACACTCATCATGTAATGATATCATTGTACATGATGTGGATAGACTAGGAGACAATGTTATCATTGTACAGTGAGTGTGAGTTAAACTATAAGGGATTAGTTTCATTTATATAGGGAACAGTGACCATGATAAGTGTCATTTAATATAGGATAGTGACCATGATATGGTGTCAATTAATAATAGGGAATAGTGACCATGATATAGTGAATTTATATAGGAACGTGACTATGATATAGTGTCAATTAATATAGAATAGTGACCATGATATAGTGTAATTTAATATGAGAATAGTGACCATGATATAATGTCTTATAATAAGGGAATAGTGACCATGATATAGTGTCATTTAATATAGGGAATAGTGACCATGATATAGTGTCATTTAATATAAGGGAATATTGACCATGATATAGTGTAATTTAATATAGGGAATAGTGACCATGATATAATGTCATTTAATATAGGGAATAGTGACCATGATATAGTGTCATTTAATATAGGGAATAGTGACCATGATATAGTGTAATTAAATAGGGAATAGTGCCTATGATATAGTGTCAATTAATATAGGGAATAGTGACCATGATATAGTGTCTTTATATAGGGAATAGTGACCATATATAAGTGTCATTTAATATAGGGAATAGTGACCATGATATAGTGTAATTAATATAGGGAATAGTGACCATGATTAGTGTCATTTAATATAGGGAATAGTGACCAATGAATATCGTGTAAGGTTAATATAGGGAATAGTGTCCATGATATGAATTGTCATTTAATAATAGGGAATAGTGACCATGATATAGTGTCATTTAATTATATGGAATATACCAATGATATAGTGGTCATTTAATATAGGGAATATGTGACCATGATATAGTGTCATTTAATATAGGAATAGTGACCATGATATAGTGTCATTTAATATATGGAATAGTGATCATGAATATAGTGTCATTTAATAAGGAATCTATGACCATGATATGTGGTCATTTAATATAGGGAGTGACCATATTAGTGGGTCATTTAATATAGGGAATAGTGACCATGATATAGTGTCATTAATATAGGGAATAGTGACCATGATATAGTGTCATTTAATATAGGGAATAGTGACCATGATATAGTGTCCATTAATATAGGGATAGTGACATATATATATGTCATTAATATAGGAATAGTGACCATGATATAGTTATTTAATATAGGGAATAGTGCACCATGGATATAGTGTTCATTAATATAGGGAATATGAGACTCATGATATAGTGTCATTTAATTATTGGGAATAGTGACCATGATATAGTGTGCATTAATATATGATAGTGACCATGAATATAGTGTCATTATATAGGGAAAGTGACTAGAATGTGTCAATTAATATAGGGATAGTGACCATGATATAGTGTAATTTAATATAGGGAAATGTGACCATGATATAGTGTCATTAATATAGGGAATAGTGACCATGATATAGTGTCATTTTAATATAGGGAATAGTGACCATGATAGTGGTCATTAAATATAGGGAATAGTGACTATATAGTGTCATTAATATAGGGAATTGGACCGATGATATGTTGTCATTAATATAGGGAATATTGACTATGATATGTGTCAATTAATATAGGAATAGTGACTCATGATATAGTGTCAAATTTAATAAGGATAGTGACGCATGATATAGTGTACATTTTAAATTAATAGGGAATAAGTGGACCATGATATAGTGTCATTAGAATATGGGAATAGTGACCATGATATAGGTAATTATAATCTAGGAACATTGACCATGAATATGTGTCATTTAATATAGGGAATAGTGACCCTGATATGGTGTTCATTTAATATAGGGGAATTAGTGACCATGATATGTGTATTTAAATAGGGAATAGGGGATCATGATATGTGTCCATTTAATTAGGGGAATAGTGACCATGATAATAGTGTTTTCAATAATATAGGGACAGGACTATATATAGTGCAGTTTACTAATAGGGAATGTGACCATGATATATGTCATTTAATATAGGGACCAGTGACTTATGATAGTGTGCATTTAATAAGGGAATAGTGACCCATGATATAGTTTCATTTAATATAGGGAACAGTGACATGATAATAGTGCATAATATAGAGAATATGACATGATAAGGTTGTCATTAATATGGGATAGTGACCATGATATAGTGTCATTTAATATAGGGAATAGTGACCATGATTTAGAGTGTCATTTTAATATAGGGATACAGAGTGACATGATATCGTGTCATTAATATAGGGAATAGTGGACCATGATGATGTGGTCATTTAAATATAGGGAACATGGACATGATATAGGTAATTTTAATATAGGAACAGTGACTATGATATAGTGGTCAATTAATATAGGGAAACAGTGACCTATGATATATGTCCATTTAATACTAGTGGATCAGTGACCAGGATATAGTGTCATTTAATACTAGGGAATAGTGAGCATGATTATATGGTCCAGTTTAATATAGTAGGAAAGTGATCATGATATAAGTGTCATTTAATATAGGAATAGTGACCATGATAATAGTGTCATTTAACATTAGGAATGTGACCATTGATATAAGGTATTACATAATAGGTTAAATAGTGACCATGATATAGTTCATTTAATATGGGGAATAGTGATCATAACTATGGGTCATTTAATATAGGTGAATAGTGACCATGATATAGTGTCAATTATATGAGGTTGCAAAAAAACAAATGCACAGGAAAATGTTACAAAAAAACTTTGAACTTTAGGAAAGCTAATTTTATGCTGTTAAAGTTATCACTCCTGCTTATAGACTGGGGGAAACTGTTCCAAGGTAAAAATACTGAGCAGAAGTGGACCGCTTTTAAAGGGATATTAAACTATAACATTTCTAAATTTATACCTTTAGGGAACAAGTGTAATAAAATTAGGTCCACTCCTGCCTGGCTTAATGCTCAAGTAAAAAGGGAAATAGAAAGAAAGGTATTAAGGGGTATTTAGAATTTTTAAATCAGAGAATGTGGGACCATTAAATAATGAAAAACTTAATCCGCTGGACCACGACACCTGAAAAACACCTGGAACCGAAGATAGTTAAAACGTAATAATGTATTGGTACATGTTTTAAAACAACACACACACACCTTACACATTAAGCACTTAAAGGAACACTAAACTTAAAAAACAAGTATTTGCCCATTCGTTTCTATTATTCACAGGGAGGAGAGAACGCTTATTTCCACCTCCATGTGAATAATAGAACTTACCTTATCGCGCTCTCGCAAGCCGCTCCTTCACTTAGGCGCATGCATGCCAATACAAAAGATAGGGCGCACGATCGGGACAGAACAGCTGTTAGATACAAGAGCAGCTTGCGATAGGAGCGCGGAATGGTAAGTTCCAGGTCCCCCGAGCGTAATATTATTCACAGGGAGGTGGGAATAAGCGTTCTCTCCTTCCTGTGAATAATAGAAACGGATGGCACATACTTGTTTTTTTAAGTTTAGTGTCCTTTAAGGTTCGTACACACGTGCGACGCATGTATGGGCACTTTATCGTTCTAACTGTTATGCAGACATTATGGCTAGGGTATAAAGGTTGGACTAGACGGACGTATGTCTTTATACAACCTCCAATACTATGTTACTATGTAACTGTTATACAGACATTATGGGTAGGGTATAAAGGTTGGACTAACTGTTATACAGACATTATGGGTAGGGTATAAAGGTTGGACTAGATGGACTAGTGCACAGTGATGTCTATACATATGTGACCCTGTACCTCCATGCAGGAGTCATAGTTGTTCTTTAACCCAGGGCATGGTGGGTAAGTAACTGAGGGCTCCATGTGTGACACCCCAGGAAGTGTCAGTCAGGGTGACAATGTACTAATGGGGAAGTGTAAGATCTTCTCCTACCCACATGGTCCTAAAATGGGTCATTAATTTCACGTCACCGAGCGGCAGTTTAAGAGGAGTCACAGGAAACAATAATTATTAATATTTTTATTATTTTACAAGGCAAATTTAATGTCATTGAGTAAAGGGAAAATGTGATTTATAGGTGGGTGAAAGGTCTTTGGGTCTGGTTCTCCATCTACCTTTATTGTAGGATTATTGGTAACCTCTTGGCTCCCGCATGGGAATTAACAGGAAGTCATGTGATGGGGTGCAGAGATCATGTGATGGGGTGTTGAGATCATGTGATGGGGTGCAGAGATCATGTGATGGGGTGCAGAGATCATGTGATGGGGTGCACAGATCATGTGATGGGGTGCACAGATCATGTGATGGGGCGTTGAGATCATGTGATGGGGTGCACAGATCATGTGATGGGGTGTTGAGATCATGTGATGGGGTGCACAGATCATGTGATGGGGTGTTGAGATCATGTGATGGGGTGCACAGATC
>JAACNH010001119.1:0-24546 GCA_019447015.1 Hymenochirus boettgeri
GTGTGTCATTTATACTAAGGTGGACAATTTATTATATGGAGGTGTGTATCATTTATACTATTGGGGGACATATTATATGGGTGTATGTTTCGTTTATAATATGGGGGGCATTTTATTATAGGGGTATTTTCATTTATACTTTGGGTGTCATTTATACTAAGGTGGACAATTTATTATATGGAGGTGTGTGTCATTTATACTATTGGGGGACATATTATATGGGTGTACAACACAGCCCTATAAATAAAATGTCCCCCAATAGATAAAGGACACAGGACATAAAAATAAATGATCCCACATAGTAGAAAGGACAAACAACACACACCCATATAAACAAAATCTCCACCATAGTCTAAATGACACACACTCCCCCATATAAATTAAAATATCCCACATAGTATAAATGACCACACCACACCATTGTATAATAAAAATGCTCTCCATACAAGTTGCCCATAGGAAGTGTGACTGGTAAATACAAGTACACCAGTGAGGAAAATGGTGGATCAACAGACACTGTGCTCAGAATCCACAACACGAGGGACATTGGCCCTGCTAATGTAAAACCCCCATGGGTTAGGCCCCGATTACCCAGATGATAGGCAATATATGGTGCTAAAGTAGCGCTAAACAAGATCGCTTACGGTAGCTCACTTTATCTCCATATCAGACGTCGGATGTTGAGGATTACCAAAAAATCATCCACGCATCAACGCTCTGAGTCAAATATCGCGTTTACGCATGGTTTAGCCAGGCAGGATTTTAACGCCAGCAAATAGCTGTGGTTAAAATCCCCTAGTGGGTAAATCCCACATTTGAGAACCATGAAATTGAACCGCGAAAGGACTTTTACCCAGAGAGATAGCACCTTTGGGTAAATGAGCTGATGGTTTTCATTGAAGGCAAACTCACATTACCTAACATTAAAATTAAATATGAGCATTGAGAACTCACGGTTTCCTGAGTCAAAGCAGAGGGTCTGGAACAAACTTCAGTTTCTTCCCCTCTAACAGTCCAGATAGAAAATAATAATCCGACAGGAAAGTCCAAGTTTCAAAGTCATATAATGGAATCCGGAAGGTTGAACCTGCAGATGGAATCCAGGGGTTTGGATAATTTATATCCCAACATCTATAATCAACTTGTTGGCTTGAGGCGTTAGTTCTGTACATAACATGAGCTGGTAAGGAAAGTCACGGGCCCGATGTTCTTATTGCCCCCGCGGTTGTGGCAGGCAGTGTTACACTTTGCATCCTTTCCCTCTGAGGAAATTTAGAAGGAGGATGTGATCCGAATCTGGCGAGAAACCAAACACCCCTAAGGTGAATTAAGGACGGGTGTTAGGATTCCAATCTGCGTGAATCAACCAACACCCCCACAGGTAAATTCTGCACAGGTGCTTGGGATCCGAACTAGAGAATCAAGCAACCCTCTTCAGGTGGTTAGAAAAAGGATTTGGGCTCTGAACTAGCGAATCACCAACAACTCCATCAGGTGCGATTCAGCCGGGTGGGATCCAATGGCGAATTCAAAAAAAAACCCCAAAAACTACAGCTGTGTTCGGCCCCGGGGTTGGGATCCGATTAGCCGAAACCAAAACAACCTTCAGTGGGCATTTGGCCCTGGTGTTGGGATCCATATGGCGAATCAACCAACAACCTTAAAGTGAGTTCAGAAAAATGGTTGGAAATCCTAAACTAGTGAATCAACAAACACCCCAAAAGTGCTGTAAGACGGGGGCGGGTGGGATCCGAACCCTGGCGATCAACCAAACCATAAGGTTGTTTCGGCCAGGAGTTGGGATCCAACCTAGGAAATCAACCCAAAACCCTAAAGTGTGTTCGGGCCAGGAGTTGGATCCAAACTAGCAAATCAACCAACACCCCCACAGGTGTATTCGTCCAGGGGTTGGGATCCGATTGTGTAGCGGAATTCAACCAGCACCCCAAGGTGCATTCAAAGGGGGTTGGGTTCACTCCACAAAATAATGAAATGTCCTCCCATAGTATACATGACACACACACAAACCACACCCATCTAATAAAAAGATCCCCATAAGTATAAATGATGCAAACACCCATATAATAAAATGTCCCCATAGTATATATGATACATCTACCCATATAATAAAATGTCCCACATAGTATAAATAACCCCCAACCCATATAATAAATGTACCAAAGTATAATAAAAGACCTGTATTATAAAACGCCCATATTATGAATGACACCACACACATAAATATGTCCCCCAATAGTATAAATGGAACAACACACCTCTCATATAATAAATTGTTCACCATAGTAATAAATGACACACAAAGGTATAAATGAAAATTCTCTATAATAAATGTCCCCCATAGTATATATGATACATTCTCCCCCGATAATAAAATGTCCCCATAGTATAAATAACCCCCCAACCATATATAAAATGTCCCCCAAAGTAGAAATGAAAATACCTGTATTATAAAATGCCCCCAATATTATAAATGCACACACACACATATAAATATGCCCCAAGAGTATAAATGACACACACCTCCATATAATAAATTGGACTTTTACACAGAGAGATAGCGCCTCTGGGGGAAAGAGCCTGATGGTATGTCGTGAAGGCAAACTCACAGTACTTTAAAGGCATGTCCACCCCCAAAAATATAATCCCCAAAACCAGCCGTGTTCGTGATTGCTGCAGACTCAAGGCCAATCACAGACGCGACTGCCGGTCCCCCCCCTGGCTTGCTTGTATCGCAAGCAGAGGGACGGAAGTGCGTCGGAGGACGGAGGAAAGAGGGGCGAGGTAAGTAAAAGTAAATGTAAAGTAAAGGAAATGTCCCCCCCATGAGTATACATTGACACACATTCCATACAATAAAATTCCCCATTAGCATTAAATGATGCAACAGCCAATATAATAAAATGTCCACCATAGTATAAATTATGACACATCTACCCATATAATAAATGCCACCCATAGGATAAATACCCCACCAGATAATAAAAAGTCCCCAAGTAAAATGAAAATACGCCTATAATTAAAAATGCCCCATCCCCCAATTATAAATGACCACCACCCATATAATAATATGTCCCCCAATAGTATATGTGCACCAACCTACCATATCATAAAATTGTCCCCCATAGTATACATGACCACAATGTATAAAAGAAAATAACTATCTAATAAAAATGGCCCCCATTTTATAAATGACCACACCCATATAATAATATGTTCCCAATAGTTAAATGAACACAAAACTCCAGATAATAAATTGTCCACCATAGTATAAAGGACCCACAAAGTATAAAAAAATACCATATAATACATGCCACCAATATTATAAATTGACCAAACCACAGCAATTAATAATGTCCCCAATAGTTTAAAAGACACAGGCCCCCATATGATAAAAGTTCCCACATAGTTTAAATGACATGCACACCACACATGTTATAAAATGCTCCCCACACAAGTTTGCCTATAAGAAGGGCAGTGGTACTGCTCCAGAATCCCCAACGAAACATGGGACATTCTCAATAAAGAGAATATAAAAAATAAAAAATCTGAAGCAAAATATGTTTGTTTTTAAGAAATCAGGCAAGTCATTCGTAAATCTTTAGTCTAAAGCTTGCAATATTAGAAATTAAAGAATTAAAGTAAAGTGTAAACAATTAAAACCATAAACTCTATAAACAGTATACACTATTTAACTTAAATCACATTCATGCGTGTGGGGCGGGATTTACTGACCACAGGCCCTAGGTAGAGGTGGGGGCATGTTGCCCACAATTATGCCACGGGCCATGTAACAGCTGCCCACACTTACTGCCATGGTCCATGAGGTATTTATGGGGGGGACCGTACATGCCCACGGGCCCTATGTAGAGGGGGGTCTGGTGCCCACACTTACTGCCCACGGTCCATGCTAATGGGGGGACTTACTGCCCACGGGCCCTATGTAGAGGGGGAGGCATGCTGCCCACACTTACTGCCCACGGTCCAATTGTATGGTTGGGACTTACTGCCCACGCGGCCCATGTAGAGGGGATCATGCTGCCCACCCTTACGGCCCACGGTCCATGCTAATGGGGGGACTTACTGCCACGGGCCTATGTAGAGGGGGAGGGGGAGGCATGCTGACCACACTTACTGCCCATAGTCCATACTAATGGGGGGGGAATAGGGATTACTGGGCCCAAGGGCCCTATGTAGAGGGGAGGCATGCTGCCCCACACTTACTGCCCACGGTCCCTAGTTGGGGGGACATACTGCCCACAGGCCCTATGTAGAGGGGAGGCATGTTGCCCAACTTACTGCCCACGGTCCATGCTAATGGGGGGACCTCTACTGCCCCAGGCCCTATGAAGCGGCGGGGGCATGCTGGCCACACTACTGCCCACGGTCCATATGTATGGTGGGCCTTACTGCCCACGGGCCTATGTAAGAGGGGAGGCATGGCTGCCCAACACGTACTGCCCACGGGTCAATACGTATGGTTGGGAATAATGCCCAATTTTTTTTTGGCCCTATGCGAGAGGGGAGGAATTGCTGCCCAAATTACGCCCACGGTCCATGCTAAGGGGGGGACTTCCTGCCCCCTGGCCCTATGTAGAGGGGAGGCATGCTGCCACACTTACGGCCCACGGTCATGCTAAGGGGGGACTTACTGCCCACGGGCCCTAATTTGTGTTAGAGGGGAGGCATGCGCCCCACACCTTACTGCCCACCGCATACTAATGGGGGGACTACTGCCCACGGCCCTATTGTAGCGGGGGGAGGCATGCTGACCCCACACTTACTGCCCACGGTCCATAAGTATGGGGGGGACTTAATGCCCACAGGGCCTATTAGAGGGAGGCATGTTGCCCAAACTGACTGCCACGGTCCAGCAAATGGGGGGGACCTACGGCCCAGCCCTTGAAGAGGGGGGGAATGTTTCCCACACTTACTGCCCAGGGTCCATATGTATGGTTGCGGACTTATGCCCACGGGCCCATGTAGAGGGGAGGCATGCTGCCCACCTTATGCCCACGGTCGTATAGTCATGGGGGGGGAATCGGCCCACAGGCCCTTATGTGAGGGGGGGCATGTTGCCCACACTTACTTGCCACCGGTCCATGCAAATGGGTGGGGGGACTTACTGCCACAGGGCCCTATGAAAGTTCGGGCAGCTGCCCAAAACTTACTGCCCCATATCATGCGTATGGTGGGGGGATTATGCCCACGGGCCAATGTAGTGGGGTGGCAGCTGCCCACACTGAATGCCCACGTCCATGCGTATGGGGGGACTTACTGCCCACAGGCCCTTGATATGGGGGGGCTACTGTCCAAGGGCCCTGCATACGGGGGGGGGCTAATGCCCAAGGGGCAGCAGGGGCCTAATAACCTAAACTAGTTCTAACCAGCCAACCTAACAAAATGATAGCTAAGCTAACCTAGCCATAGGAATGCTTTTACAACATCTAGCTCAATAAAGAGAAATATGAAAAAAGAAAAAAAAAATCGAAGCAAAGTATTTTGGTTAAGAAATCCAGAAAAGTCATTTAGTTAAATCTTTTAGTCAAAGCTTTCAAATACTATGAACTAAAAGTAAATGCAAACAATTAAACCTATAAACTATAATAAAACAGTATAACATATTCTACTATATCACATTATTTTTTTGTTGCATATGGGGGACTTATTCCCACGGGCCCTATGTCGGAGGGGGGGGCATGCTGCCCACCGTACTGCCCACGGTCCATGCGTTATCCACTATGGGGGCGACTCTGCCCACAGGCCCCCTTTGTAGAGGGGGGGGGCCTGCTGCCCACACTTACTGCCCACAGTCCATGGGGGCACCCCAGATGGTTGGGGCTTATGCCCACAGGCCCTTATGTAGAGGGGAGGCATGCGCCCACACTTGCTGCCCACGGTCCATGCGTATGGAGGGGACTTACTGCCCACGGGCCCTATGTACAGGGGAGCATGCTTGCCCACAACTTACTGCCCCTGTCCATGCGTTGGGGGGGATACTGTTACGGGCCCATGCATATGGGGGGGGGTTATGTTAAGGCCATGCATATGAGGGGGGGCTACGCCCAAGGGCCCTGCATATAGGGGGGGGGTTTACAGGGTGTCTCTAGGGGTTGCAATCTGAGCAAAACTGTATCTGCAGCCATAACATAATTAATGAAAATCTAAAATAAAAAAAAATTTGGCCAAAAGATTTGCTAAGCCCTGCTCACATCAAGGTAGACTCTTCCGCAGGGACATAACTAAACGAAACTAGTCTACAACCTAGCCTAACCTAACAAATTCAGCTAAAGCTAACCTAACCATAGGGAAATGCCTTTGTTTGTTTGGTAAGAAAATCCAAGCAAATTCCATTAAGTTAATTAGTTTAAAATCTTTTCGTTTTACACATTAAACTTATAAACTCTAATAAAAACAGTATAAAACTATTCTAAACTATATCACATTATGCGTATGGGTGGGGGACTTACTGCAATGGGACCCTATGTAGAGGGAGAATGTCTGACCACAGTCCATGCATATGGGGGGGGACTTATGCACACGGGTCCAGGCGATATGGGGGACTTAATAGCTACGGGAGAGAGAGGATAGCGCCTCTGGTAAATGAGCCTGATGGTATTCTTGAAGGCACAACATACCTGTTAACATTAAAAATTAAATTGATATTTGAGAAATCCACGGTTTGCATGAGTAAAAGCAGAGTGTCTGGCCAGATTAAGTTTCTCTCCATTTCTAATCAGTCCATAGAGAAAATAAAAGCACGAGGAGGAAAGTCAACGTTTTTAAAGTCATAAGGTCCGGGAAGGTTGAAATCCTGCAAATTGGAATCTCGGGGTTGGGATCCGATCTGGGGCAAATCAACCAACAACCTTCAAGTGAGTTCAGCAAAGGGGGTTGGAGCCGAAAATAGTGAAGTTTCAACCAACACTCCACAGATGAATTCAGATGGGGGTTTGGGATCCGATTTGAGAATAAACCAAAACCTAACAGGGTGTTCAGCCTTGGGGTTGGGATCCGATCTAGCGACTCAACAAACAAAACTCAGTTGCGTTTGGCCCGGGGTTGGGATCCGAAACTACGAGAATCAACCAAACACCCCACAGGTTGTATTTCGGCCAGGGGTTTGGAATCCAATCTAGCGAATCAACCAACACCCCAGGTGCATTCAAAAGAAGTATAATGAAATGTCCCATCGCGAAATACCCCACCACCCAGATAATAAAACTGTCCCCAAAGTATAAAAGGAAAAACCACTATAATAAAAAGGCCCCCCATATTATAAACGAAAATACACCCATATAATAATTAGTCACCCAATAGTATAAATGACACACACCTCCATATAATTAAATTTCCACCATAGATAAATGACACACAACGTATAACAAAAATACCTCTATAATAAAATGCCCCTGTATATAAAGGACACACACGCCATATACTAAAAATGTCCCCAATAGTATTAAATGAAAAATAAATAAAATATCCCACATTAGTGAAATGACACACACACACCACCCATATAACAAAACTCCCCCATAGTATAAATGACACACACTCCCCCATATAATAAAATATCCCAAATAGTATAAATGACCCCCCCCCAAACACATGTAAATAAAATGCTTCCATACACATTTTGCTCAAAGGAAAGTGTGGACTGGGTACTACAAAGTTATCCCCAGTTGAGTGTAAAATGGTGGATACACAGACACCTGTGCTCCAGAATCCCCAACCTAAACACTGGGACATTGGCAACCTCAATGTAACACCCGGTAGCCGATTACCCAGACTGCTAGGGCAAATATATGGTGCTAAAGTCGCGCTAACAAGATCGCTCTACGGTTAGCTCGAATTTATCTCCCACATATCAGGTCGGATGTGAGGGTTACACAAAATCATCACGCATCCAACGCTCTCGATTCAATATCGCGTTTTCGCTGGTTTTTAGCGCAGGATTTTAACGCCAGTAAAAGCTGTGTTAAAACCCCTATGGGTAATCCCACATTTGACCCGAACATGAAATGACCGCGAAACAGGACTTTTACCCAGGAGATAGCACCTTTGGGTAAATGGCCTGATGGTATTTCGTTGAAGGCAAAATCACATTACCTTTAACATTAAAAATTAAATATGATCATTGAGAGACTCACGGTTTCCGAGTCAAGCAGAGTGTCTGGGACAACTCAGTTCCTCCCACCTCTAATCAGTCCATATGATAGAACTAATAATCACGAGGAAAAGTCCAAAGTTTTCAAAGTCATATAATGGTAATCGGAAGGTTGGATTCCTGAGATTGTGAATTCCAGGGGTTTTGGATAATTTAGATCCCAAAATCTATAATACAACTGGTTGGGCTTGAGGCTGTCGGTCTGATAACTAACCTGAGCTGGTAATGACAAGTCACGGGCCAGAGGTTCTTCTTGCCCAGCGGTGTGCCATGCAGTGGTAAACTACTGCATCCTTTCGCTCTGGAAAATTAGACAGAGGATGTGATGATCTGGGAATCAACCAACACCCTAAGGTGAATTAAGACGGGTTGTAGGATCCCAATCTGTGAATCAACCAACAATCCACAGGTAAATTCTGCCAGGTGTTGGGATACGAACTAGGACAGCAACACTCTTTCAAGGTGTTTAGAAAAAGGGTTGGGATGCGAACTAGCGAATCAAACCAACATCTCCCCAGTTGCATTCAGCGGGGGTTGGGATCCGAGCTGGCGAAACAACCAAAAACCTAAAGCTGTGTTCGGACGGGGTTGGGATCCGATCTAGCGAATCACCACACCACAGGTGCATTCAACAGGAAGTATAATGAAATGTCCATGCATAAATACCCCCCCACCCAACAATAAAAATGTCCCAAAGTATAAATGAAAAAACCCTATAATAAAATGTCCCCCATATTAAAACGATACATACACCCCATATAATATGTCCCCAAAAGGTTAGTAAAATGACCACACGCTCCATATAATAAAATTGCCACCTTAGTTAATGAAACACAAAGTTAATATAAAATAAAAATACCTCTATAATAAAATGCCCCCCGTATTATAAATGACACACACAGCCTATATTAAATGGCCCGAATAGTATAAATGAACAGACAAAAAAATTAAATTACCCAATAGTGACAATGACAAACACACACACCATATAAACAAAATCTCCCCCATAGTTTATACATGACCCCACACTCCCCCATATAATAAATATCCCACATAGTATAAATGACCCAACAACAACCATTGTAATAAAATGCTCTCCATACAATTTGCCCATAGAGAAGTGTGCTTGCGTACATCAAGTTATTACCCCAGTGAGTGTTAAATGGTGGATCACAGGACCACCGGTGCGCCAGAAATGCCACCAATCTAAACGATGGGGAACATTGGCAACCTCTAATGTAACACATGGTAGCCGAATTACCCAGACTTGCTAGCAATGATAGTGGTGCTAAAGTCGCGCCTAACAAGATCGATTTCGGTTAGCTCGACTTATCTCCATATTTAGCATCGGATTGTGAAGGGTACACAAAAATCATCACGCATTCCAAACGGCTCTCGAGTAACATCGCATTTCGCTGGTTAGGGCAGGATTTTAGGCCAGCAATAGATGGTGTTAAAAATCCCTAGTGGGTGATCCCACATTGCGAACAGGAAATTGAACCGCGAAACAGGAATTTACCAGAGAGATAGCACCGTTGGGTAAAATGAGGCCTGATGGTATTTCCGGAAGGCCAACAACATTACCCTTTAAACATTAAAAATTAAATGATCATTTGAGAAATCACGGTTTCCTGAGTCAAAGCAAGAGTGTCTGGACAAACTTCAGGTTCCTATCCACCTCTAATCAGTCCATATAGAAAATAAAAATTACGAGAAAAGTCCAGTTTTCAAAGTATATAATGGGAATACGGAGGTTGAGGAATCCGCAGATGGAATCCAGGGCGTTTGGATAATTTATATCCCAAACATCTATAACCAAACTTGTTGGATTGAGGGTTAGTTCCGTACCTAACCTGAGGGGTAAGGACACACGGGCCCGATGTTCTTCTTGCCAGCGTTGTGGAAGACAGGTTACACTTAATGCATACTTTCCTTGGGAAATTTAGACAGCCAGATGTGATCGATCTGGCGAATCAAACAACACCACTAAGGTGAATTATGACGGGGGTTAGGATCCAATCTGGTGAATCAACCAACACAACACAGGTAAATCTGCAACGGTGTTGGGATCCGGAACTAGCAATTCAAGCAACTCATCTTCAGGTGTTTAGCAAAAGGTTGGGATCCGAACTAGCGAAGCAACTCAATCAACTCCACGTTGCATTCAGCCGGGGTTGGGATAACGATCTGGCGAAATCAACCAAAAACCCCACAGCTGTGTTCCGCCGGGGTTGGGATTTTCCGTCTTTTTTTTATAGCTAATAACCAAAACCCTTCAGGTGTGTTCGGACAGGGTTGGATATGATCTAGCGAACAACAAACAACCTTCAGGTTGCCATTTGGCCCTGGGGTTGGGATCCGATCTGGCGAATCAACCAAACAGACCTAAGTGAGTTCAAAAATGTGGAATCCTAACAGTGAATTAACAAACACACAAAGTTGCATCAGACGGGGGTTGGGAGGATCCGACCGGGCGAATCAACCAAAACCCTACAGGTTGTTAGGCCAGGAGGTCGGTCCAAACTAGGAAATCAACCAAAACCCACAGGTGTGTTCGGCCAGGAGTTGGGATCAAAATAGCAAATAAACCACCACCCCACAGGTGTATTCGTCAGGGGTTGGGATCCGGAGGGAGCGAATCAACCAGCACCCCCAGGTGCATTCAAAGGGGGTGGGGTTCATCCACAATAATGAAATGTCATCCCATAGTATACAGACCACCACACACAAACCACACCCATATAATAAAATATCCCCATAGTATAAATGCTGCAAACACCCATATAATAAAATGTCCCCATATATATATGATACATCTACCCATATAAAAAAATGTCCCACATAGTTATAATAACCACCCAACCCCAACCATATAATAAAATGTCACCCAAAGTATAAAGAACAAAATTACCGTTATTATAAAACGCCACCCATATTATAAAATGACACACACACATCCACTAATAAATTGTTCACAATAGTATTAAATGCACACAAAGTTAATGAAAATTCCTCTATAATAAAATGTCCCCCCATCGTATAGCTAATACATCTAACCCATATAATTAAAATGCCCCCATAGTATAAATAACCCCCCAACCCATATACTAAAAAATGTCCCCAAATATAATGAAAATCCCTGTATTATAAAATGCCCCCCTATTATAAATGACACACACACACATATAATATGTCCCTCCATAGGATAAATGACACACCTCCATATAATAAATTGGACTTGTACCCAGAGAGATAAGCGCCTCTGGGTAATGGCCTGATGGTACTTCCATGAAGGCAAAACTCACATTACCTTTAAAGCGGCATGTCCACCCAAAAACTAATTTAATCACACCAACAGGCCGTGTACCGTGATGGATGAAGCTCAGCCATACAGACGCGATGCATGGTACCCCCCTATGCTTGCATTTTCTCGCAAGCAGAGGGCGGCGGCGGCGGAGGAAAGAGGGGAGAGTACGTTAAAGGTTGGGGCAAATTTCTAAGAGTATAAATAGAAGCGTTTGGGGCTAGGGGGACAGAGGAATCATATATAAAAAATAGATTTTTAGGGTGGACATACCCTTGAACATTAAAAAAATTAATTATGATCATTGAGTAACTAACGGTTTTAATGAGTCACGCAGAGTGTCTGGAAACTTTCAGTTCTCTTCCATCGCTAATCAGTTCACGAGAAAAATTTTTTTTTTGTTTAAAAATCCTCACGAGGAAAGTCAAAGTTTTCAAAGTCATATAATGGTTAATCCGGAAGGTTGAGAATCCTGCAGATTGGAAATCCAGGAGTTTGGATTCTTTATATCCCAAACTCTATAATCACAACTTGTTGGGGTTTTTTTTGAGGCTGTTAGTTCTGTACCTAACCTGAGTGGAGAAGGACAGTCCATGCCCGATATTCTTCTTGCCCAGCGTCTGAGCTGCAGTGTTGGCTTACTGCCTTCCTTTCCCTCTGGGAAGGGGCATTCAGACAGAGTATGGGATCGATTGGCGAATCAACAACCACCCTAAGGGAATTAAGAAGGGTGTTAGGATCCAATCTGTGTGAGGGAATCAACCAACACTCCCAGGAAATTCTGCCAGGGGTGGGGTCCGAACTAGAGAATCAAAACACCCTTCAGGAGCTTTCAGCCAAGGGTTTGGGATCCGGATTGGCGAATCAAGCAACATCTTAATGTTGTTTTAGATAAGGGGTTGGATCCGACTAGCGATCAACAAACACTTCACAGTTGCATTCGGACTGGGTTGGGATCCAATCTGGCCAATCAAACGAAACCCTACAGGTGTGTTCGGATGGCGTGGGAATCCGATCTAGCTAAAATTAAACAACACCTTCGTTGCGTTTGGCCCCGGGTTGGGATCCAATCTGGCGCGATCAACAAAACAACCCTTCAAGTGCGTTCCGTCAGAGGTTAGGATCGAAACTAACGATCAACCAACACCGCCAGGTGTAGTCGGCATGGGTGGGATCCGATCTAGCGAATCAACAACACCCTCAGGTGCATTCAAAAAGGGGGTGGGGTTCATCCCCATATAATAAAATGTCCTCCAAAGTAAATGACACAAATCCATACAATAAATATCCCATAGCATAAATGATGCAACACACCAGATAATAAAATGTCCCCCATAGCAATATGACACATCTACCCATATAATAAAAGGTCACACCATAGTATAAAAACCTCGTCACCCATTAAGAAAAGTCCCCCAAAGTATAGTATAATTGAAATACGCCTATAATTAAAGGCCCCATATTATAAATGACACACACCCATATAATAGGCCCCCAATAGTATAGTGACACAAACCTCCATATAATAAAAGTCCACAATAGTATAAATGACCCACAAAGTATAAAAGAAAATACCGATATAATAAAATGCTCCATATTATAAAGGACACACCCCAGCCTTATAATAAAATGGCCCAATATATAAAGACACCACAGTCCCATATGATAAAATTTCCCACATAGTTAAATGACATGCAACACCACCCATGTTATAAAAGGCTTCCATACAAGTTTGCCTTCTATAAGAAGTGCAGCTGGTACTGCCGAGAATCAACCAAATAAACAAGGGAACATTTCTCAATCAACAGAGAAAATATAAAAAAGAATAAAGTGAGCAAAATATGTTTGGTTATGAAATCCAGTGCAGTCATTAGAAATATTTAGTCTAAAGCTTCATAATTATGAAATTAAAGTAAGTGTAAACAATTAAAACCTTAAACTATAATTTGAAAAAAAAACAGTATAACCACTATTCTAACTAAATCAATTATGCGTGTGGGGGGGCTTTAAAACTGACCAACACGGCCCTAGGTAGAGAGCGTGGCATGTTGCCCACACTTCATGACTCCCCAGGTCATGTCTAATGGGGGGGACTTCTGACCATGGGCCCTACTGGTAGAGGGGAACGCATGCTGCCCACGAATTATTGCCCACGGGTCCATACGTATGGTTGCAGACTTACTGCCCACGGCCCTAGTAGAGGGGGGGCATGTGGTTGCCCACACTTATGCCCACCGGGCTCTTTCTTCTTCCATTGTTTTCTCCATGTCTTGCTAGCTCACCACTTACTGCCTGGCCAATGCGTGAGGGGGACTTACTGCCCACGGGCCCTATGTAGAGGGGGGTCATGTTGCCCCACAATTATGCACCAGGTCCCAGTAGTGGGGGTGATTATGCCCAAGGGCTCTATGAGAGGGGAGGAATGCTCCACACTTATGCCCACGGTCCTATTGTAGGTTGGGACTGATATGCCTCACGCGGCCTGCTATGAGGGGGAGTACACCGCTTCCGCGCCACACTATGCCCACTGGTCCAGTGCTAATGGGCGGGACTTAATCTGCCACGGGCCTATGTAGAGGCGGAGGCATGCCCTGCCCAGATTATGCCTACGGTCATCGTTAGTGATGGGGAATAATGCCCACGGGCCTATGTAGGGGGAGGCATGCGCCCCACTTAGCACCACAGGGTACATCTAATGGGGTGGGTCTTATGCCAAGGGCTATGTAGAGGGGAGGAATTCTGCCACACTACTGCCCACGGTCCTATGTTTGGGGGGGGACTTAATGCCCACAAGGCCCTATGTAGAGGGAGCATTGGCCCACACTCTATGCACCACGGTCCATGCGAATGGGGGGATACTGCCCACAGGCCTATGGAAGAGGGGGGGCATGCTGCCCACACTTATGCCCACGGTCCATAGTTGTATGGTGGGACTTAACTGCCCACAGAGGCCCTATGTAGAGGGGAGGCATGATGCCCACACAATTACTATGCCACGGTCAATACGGATGGCTGGGACTGGACTACCTCAGGGCCCTAAGTAGAGGGGGGAGGCATGTGCCACACTTACTGACCACAGGCCATGTAATGGGGGGGACTTACTGCCCACGGGCCCTATGTAGAGGGGAGGCATGCTGCCCACACTTAATGCCCAGGTCCGTATGTATGGGGGGACATACTCGCCCACGGCCCTATGTAGAGGGGGGGATGTGCCCACACTTACTGCCACGGTCCATGCAAATGGGGTGGGATACTGCCACAGGCCCTATGTAGAGTTGGGGATGGATTCCAAATTATGCCCAATATCCATGCGTAGTGGGGTGGAATTACGGCCACACGCCGGCCTTCTCTACCTGGTAGTGGGGAAGAATGCTGCCCACACTTACTGCCCAGGTCCAGCAGTAGGGGGGGATTACGGCCCACCCAGGCCCTGCAATGGGGGGCCTTATGCCAAGGCCCTGCATACGGGGGGGGCTATGCCCAAGGGCAGCAAGGGGGCCG
The DNA here is from genome assembly GCA_019447015.1 of Hymenochirus boettgeri. Lineage (NCBI taxonomy): Eukaryota > Metazoa > Chordata > Amphibia > Anura > Pipidae > Hymenochirus > Hymenochirus boettgeri. The sequence continues at coordinate 14,994 of JAACNH010001119.1, forward strand.
AACTAACGTAACTAGTCTAACTCGCCTAACCTAACAAATGCTAGTAAAGCCTAACCTAACCATAGAAATGGCCTTTAACATCATCTAGCTCAATAAAGAGAAATATGAAAGAGAAAAAAATCTAAAGCAAAGTATTTTTGGTAAGAAATCCAGAGTCATTAGTTAAAATTTTTAGTCAAAAGCTTTCCATATATGAAAATAAAGTAAAGAATGCAAACAATTAAAACCTAAACTATAATAAAAAGTTATAACCACTATCTAACTATATCACACTTATGCATATGGGGGGGGGGACTTACTGCCGACGGGCCTTGTAGAGGGGGGCATGCTGACCACACTTACCGAACACGGTCCATGCGTACGTGGCAGAAGGCGGTCTGGGGGACTTACTGCCACAGGCCTCGTAGGTGGCGATGGGAGGCATGCTGGGCCGACACACTTACGCCCCACAGTTGCCGGTGCACCCACCAGACAGAGGATGCGGAACTGATGACTGCACAGCCCACGGGCCCTTGTAGAGGGGGAAGGCATGATGCCCACACTATGCCCAGGTCCATGCAGATAGGGCGGGGACTTTCTCCCAAGGGCCCATGTAGGAGGGGGGCATGCTGCCCACCATACTGCCCACGTGTCCAGTGATGTGGGGGACTTACTGCCCAGAGGCCATGTAGAGGGAGCATGCTGCCCACACTTACTGCCCACGGGCCTGCGACTATGGGAGTGGACTTATGCTTACGCGCCCTGACTATGGGGGGGGTTACTGTCTACAGCGGCCACTGCCATATGAAGGGGGGGCTACTGCCCAAGTGGCCTGCAATAGGGGGGGGGGGGGTTACAGGGGTTGTCTCTAGGGTTTTTTGGCATTCTGAGCACAACTGTATCTGCAGCCAAACATAGTTCATGCAAAAATCTCTTTTGGCCAAAAGCTTTGTACGCCATGCACCCATCAGGTAGCCTCTTCAGCGAGGGACCTAACAACCTAACTCGTCTAACCCTGCCTAACCTAACAAATTCTAGTAAAAGCTAACCTACCCTAGAAATGCCTTTTTGGTTAAGCAATCCAGGCACAACTTCCATCAACGCATTTAACACTGTAATCTTTTATGAGGGCATTGTACGCCTTCATATTCTGCAACATAGAAATGTCCAACAGAGAGGTGCAACCCACAGGATACTACAGAACACTATGGAAGACCGTCGTAGATTGCGAGAAGAAGGCACGGGTGAGAAGTTGCGGATAAAGACTATTTTAAATCTTTTTTTTATATCACATTACGGGTCACGGGGGGGACTTTGACTGTCCATGGGCCTATGTAGAGGGGGAGAGATGCTGCCCTCACATCGCACCATATTGGGGGGGACTTACTGCCCACGGGCCCTATGTAGAGGGGGGGGTGGCGCCCACTCAGTTACTGTCCCTATGGTCGCAATGCGTAACTAGAGCGGGTCGGAGTACTTACTGACTACGGGCGAGGAGATAGCGCCTGGGTAATGACGCCTGATTAGGTATTTCCTTGCAAGGTATATATATACCTTTCCACATTCAAACTAATTTATATGATCATTTGCCGAACTACACGGTTTCCTGGTCAAAGCAGCGCGTCTGGACACACTGTTCAGTTCCTCTCCACCCTCTATCGTCCATATAGAACTATATAAAATCAAAGAAAGTCCCAGTTTCAAGTCATATCTGGTAGCAGTCGCGGAAGGGGTTGGATCCACGATTGGAATCCAGGGTTGGGATAATTTATATCCCAAACCTCTAATCCAACTTGCTCTGGCTTGAGGCTGTAGTTCGTGTACCAACTGAGCTGGGTAAGGACAGTCCGGGCCGATTGTTTTCTTGCCAAGCATTGGCATGCGTGTTACACTTACCATGCATCCTTTCCCTCTGGGACAATTTTGAGACAGAGGATGGTCGATCTGCGCCCGATCTGGCCAAAATCATACCAACCGACCCTAAGGTGAATTAAGACGGGAGTTAGATCCACATCTGGTGAATCAACCACACTCCCACGTATTCCCCCAGGTGTTTAGGAATCCCCACGTATCTATCATGCGCACAACACACACTCCTTCAGGTGTTCCACGCAAACGATGGGACCCAAATTGAGGATCATGGTCCTTCATCTTAACACAAAGCACACATATCCGCTCAAATGTAGGGATGGAAGACGGACCAGTATCAGCAGCTTTGGTGGGTTGGGACTCGATCTGGGACATCCAACCCAAAACCTACAGCTGTGTTCGGACCGGGGTTGGGATCTGATTAGCGAATGAACCAACAATCCCCAGTGCATTCAAAAAGAAGAATGAAATGTCCCCAATAGCCATAAATACCCCCACCCCACCATATAATAAATGTCCCCAAAGTATAAATGAAAATACCCCGATAATAAAAGCGCCCCCATATATAAAAGAAACAATACACCCATAGAATGATGCTCCGCAATAGTATAAAATGACACACACCTCCATATACTAATGGTCCTACAACCTTAGATCAAAGTGACACACCAAAGTATATATAAAAAAACCTCTATAATAAAAGCCCCCGCGTTTAGTAAATGACACCAACGCCAATTAATAAAATGTCCCAATTAGTATAATGACACAGACATTAAAATAAAAATCCACATAGTTACAAATGACAAACAACATACAACCATCTATATAACAAAAATCTCCCCATTAGTATAAATGACCACCAGCACCACCCCCTAAATAAACTACCCACATAGGATAAATGGACACACACACACAATGTAATAAAATGACTCTCCATACAAGTTTGCCATAGGAAGTGTGATTTGGTACATACAAGTTATCCCGTGAGTTTGTAAATGGGGATACACAGACACCTTGCTCCAGAATCCACCAACTAAACAAATGGGGACATTGGCAACCTCTAATGTACACACATGGTAGTGATGACCCAGACTGCTAGGCAAATATATGGTGCGAAAAGTCGCGAATAAACAAGATCGCTTACGGTTTTAGCTCGGACGTTATCTCAATATCCAGCGTCGGATGTGAGGGTACACAAAACTCCTCCACGCATCCAACGTCTCGATTAACTATCGCGTTTTCTGTGGTTTAGCGCGGTTTTAACGCCAGCAAATCGACTGGTGTTTAAAAAACCCCCTAGTGGTAAATTCCACATTTGCGAACATGAAATTGAACCGCGAACACGGATTTTTTACCCAGAGGACGATAGCACTTTGGGTAAATGAGCCTGATGGTATCTTGAGGCAAACTCAACTTACCTTGAACGTATAAAAATTACTATGATCATTTGAGAACTCACGGTTCTGAGTCAATAAGCGAGTGTCTGGACAACTTCAGTTTCTCTCCACTCGTAATCAGTCACTATAGAGAAATAATAATCAACAAGGAAGTCCATAATCAACCAACACCCTCTAAGGTGATTACGAGTAATGGTGTTAGGATCCAATCTGGGAATCAACCAAACACTCCACAGGTTATAATTCTGCCAGGGTCCGGGATCCGACTCAGCGGAATCAAGCAACACTTTCAGTGTTTAGAAAAAGGGTTGGGATCCGAACTAGCGAATCAACCAACACTCCACAGTTGCATTTCAGCCGGGGGTTTTTGGGATCCGATTGGCGAATAAACCAAAACCCTACAGCTGTGTTGGCCCGGGGTTGGGATCCGATATAGCCGATTAACCAAAACACTACCAGTTGTGGTTCGGCCGGGTTTTTGGTTGGACGATATTCGTATATGCTTTTAGACATCGGTCGACGATTCATCGAATGCGTATCAGCGACAACAAAAAACCTCAGTTGCATTTGGCCATGGGTTGGGATCCGATCTGGCATAACCAACAACCTTCAAGTGAATTCGAGAAAATGTTTGGCAATCCTAACTAGTGGATCAAACTGCAACACCCACAAAGTGCATTCAGACGGGGGTGGGAGGGCTCGACTGGCGAATCAACCCAAAACCCTTACAGGTGTTTCGCCAGGAGGTGGGATCCAAAACTAGCAAATCAACACAAAACCCACACAGGGTATTCGTCCAGGGGTTGGGATTCGAGTAGCGTCAAGCAACACCCCCAAGGGCATTCAAAGGGGGTTGGTTCAATCCACCAATAATGAAAATGTCCTCTCCCAGAGATACATGACACACAGACCAAACACAAAACCCATATATAAAAATACCCCATGAGCAGATTATACTGACGATGCATTGAGAAACCTTCACAAGGAAAGGCAAGTTTTCAACAGTCATATAAATGGTAATCGGAGGTTTTGAGACTCTGCAAGTGGAAATCCAGGCGGTTTGGATAATTTATATCCCAAAACATCTATAATCACGTGTTGGCTTGAGACTGTAAGTCCTGATACATAACCTGAGCTGGGTAAGGACAGTTCACGACGCCCGATGTCTTCGTGCCCAGCGTTTGTGGCATGCAGTTACATTTAGTAATCTTTCCTCTGGGAAAATTTAGCAGCAGGGATTGTGATCCGATTCGGCGATCAACCAACACCCCTAAGGTGAATTATAAGAAGGGTGTTAGGATCCAATCTGGTGAATCAAACCAAACCTCCACAGGTAATTCTGCCAGGTGTTGGGATCCGAACTAGCGACATCAAGCAACACTTCTTAGGTGTGTTAGAAAAAGGGTTGCGGATACAACTAGCGAATCAACCCACCAAACTCACCGTGCACGCAGATAGACGGGTCCGGGATCCAGATCTGGCGAATTCAACCAAAACCCTACAGCGGTTCGGCACGGGTTGGGGATCCGAGAGTTTATAGCGAATTAACCAAAACACTACAGGTGGTTCGGGCCTTGGGTTGGGATCGATGCAGCGAAAACAACAAACTTCAGTTGCATTTGGCCCTGGGTTGGGATTTAGATCTGGCGAAATCAACCAACAACGTCAAGTGCAGTTCGAAAAGTGGTTGGATCTGAACTAGGTGAATCAACCAAACACCCCAAAGTGCATTCAGATGGGGGAGGGATGGGGATCCGAGCTGTGCGAATCAACCGAAAAACCCTACCAGGTGGTGGGCCAGGAGTTGGGATCCAAACTAGAAAATCAACCAAGACCCCCACAGGGTATTCTCAGGGGTTGGGACCCGATTGTAGTATCCAAGAACACCCCCAAGAGTGCATCAAAGGGGGTTGGGTTCATCCACAAATAATGAAATGTCCTCCCATAGTATACATGACACGACAGACAAACACACCATATAATAAAATATCAACATAGTATAAATGATGCACCACCCCATATAATACATGTCCCCCATGAGTTATATAGTGAGACATCTACCCCAATAAGGTCCCCATCAAAGCTCTTATTTGATTTTACCCCCCACAAATAAATTACCCACGAATAATACTTATTATATAACCCCCCCGTTAAAAACCCTATTTTATACCACATATATTAAATGTCCCCCAAAGTATAAAGAAACTACACTTTTATTAAAAAACCCCATATAAATAACACATATAAGTCAAATGTAGGACACATACCTCCCATTAATAATTGCACAATACGAAATCACACACATACCTAGTGAAAATGAATAATTCCTCTTAAGTAAGAATGTCTTGCCCCTAGTACTTAGTATGACTACATCGACCCAATATATAACTCAAATGTCCCCCCAAGGATGAAGTAACCCCACACCCCAGTCATACAATGGTCCCAAAGATAAACTGAAAATACCTATTATAAAAACGGCCCCCCATATTATAAATGACCAGCACACACACACAGAATAATTAGTCCCCAATAGTATAAATGCCAACACCCCCATATAATGAATTGAACTTTTACCCAGGGGATAGCGGCCTTGGGTAAATGACGCCTGATGGTAGTTCCTTGAAGACCAAACTCAATTACCTGTAAAGGGCATGTCCACCCTCACACATCAACACCCTTAAATCCACTCGCATTTTCGCCGTTTTTGTGTCCGACCGTGACCTGTGCCCGCTCAGCAATCAACAGGACTGCAACTGCCGGTTTCCGCCCCTCTGCTTGCCTTTTTCTCGCAGCAGAGGGCCTTGGAGCGTTTTGGGAGGAGGAACGAGGGGAGTAGTACAAGCTAAAGTTTGGGGCACTTTCTAACGAGAAAATAGAGGGTTGGGTTTTGATAGTGGGGACAGGAGGAATCATATATAAAAAAATTGATTTTTAGGGGTGACATACCCTTTAACATTAAAATTAACTATGATCATTTGAGGGAACTCACGGTTTAACTGAGTCAAAAGCAGAGCTGTATGGCCAGTTAAGTTTCATCTCCATCTTCTAATCAGCGGTCACGAGAAATACATCATCACGAGGAATATATCGCACGAGGAATAATCATAAAGTAAAGTCAAAGTTTCAAAAGTCATATAATTGGTAATCCGGAAGGTTGAGATCTGCAGATTGGAAGCCAGGGGGTTGGATTAATTTATATCCCACAAACATCTTAATCCAAAACTTGGTTGGCTTGAGGCTGTTAGTTTCTGTACCTAACCGAGATGGGTAGGCAGTCACGCGGCCGATGTTATTCTTGCCCCAGCGTTGTGGCATGCAGTGTACAACGTACTGCATCCTTTCCCTCTGGGAAATTTCGACAGAGGGAGGTGATCCGATCTGGCGCGAACAAACAAACACCCTGGTGAATTAAGACGGTGTTAGGATCCAACGGGGAAATAACCAACACTCCACGGTAAAGTCTGCCAGGTGTTGGGTAGAACTAGCGAATCAAGCAACATCTTAAGGTGTTTAGAAAAAGGGTTGGGATCCGAAATAGCGAATCAACCAACACATCCACAGTTGAATTCAGCCGGGGGTGGGAATCCGATCTGCGCGAATCACCAAAACCCTACAGCTTGTGTTCGGCCCGGGGTTGGGATCGAGTAGCGAAGGAACCAACATCCAAGGTGTCATTCAAAAGATCAGGTCTATGAAATGTCCCATGCATAAATCCCCCCCCACCCCATACACATAAAATGTCCCTCAAAACGTATAAATGAAAAATACCCTTATAAAAAATGCCCCCCATATTATAAACGAAACATACCACCCATATAATATGTCCACAAATAGTATAAATGACACCCACAACTCCATATAATAAAGTGTCACCTAGTATAAATGACCCCAAAGTATATATAAAAAAATAAAACCTTGATATAATAAAAATGCACACCGGATTACCCTAAATGACCCACACCCCACAGCCATATAAGGAAACATCGTCCCCAATAGGAATAAATTGACCAAGACATAAAACGAAAATATCCCAATAGTATAGAAATGACAAACACACACACATATAACAAAACTCCCCCATAGTATAAAGACAACACATCCCCCAATAAAAATAAAATATCCCAAATTAGTGTAAATGACCCACCCACACACCATTGTTAATAAAATGCTCTCACATACACGGTGCCATAGGAGTGGACTGTACATACAAGTAATCCCCAGTGAGTGAAATGGTGGGGATCACTGACACATGGCTCCAGAATCCACAAACCTAAACAAATGGGACATCTGGCAACCTTAAGTGTAACCACATGGTAGCCGATTACCCAGACGTGCTAGGCAAATATATGTCCTAAAGAAAAAAAAAAAAAAAAAAAAAAAAAAAAAAAAAAAAAAAAAAAAAAAAAAAAAAAAAAAAAAAAAAAAAAAAAAAAAAAAAAAAAAAAGAAAGAACAAAAAAAAAAAACAACAAAAAAATAAAAAAAAAAAATAAAAAAAAAAAAAAAAAAAAAAAAAAACTCGACGCTAAAAAGAGCGCTACGTTTTGTCGGACTTTATCTCCACTCAGGTCGGATTGTGAGGGTTACACAAAAATCATGCCCCGAATCCAACGCTCTCGTTCAATATAGCGTTTGAGCTGGTTTAGCGCAGGGATTTTAAGCAGCAATAGCTGGCGTTAAACATCCCCTAGTGGAGTAACGCACTTTACGAACATGAAATTGAACCTGCGAACAGGACTGTTTACCCAGAGGGAGAGATAGCACCTTTGGGTAAAATGGCCTGATGGTATTTCCTGAAGGGCAAATCACACTACCTTTAACATTAAAAAGTAAAATCTGATCATTGAGAAATACACGGTTTCTGAGTAAAGCAGAGTGTATGGACAACTCAGTGTCCTATCCCCCTCTAACCTCAGTCCATATAGAAAATAATTAATTACGAGGACCAAGTCAAAGTTTGCTAAAAGTCATATAATGGTAATCAGGAAAGGTGGAGATCCTGCAGATGGCATCAGGGGTTGGATAATTTCTATCCCAAACATCTATAATCCCAAACTTGTGCTGAGGCGGTAGGTCGGTACTAACCTGAGCGTGGTAAGGACAGTCACGGGCCCGTGTTCTTCTTGCCCAGCGGGTGTTTTTGATGGCTGCAGGGACATACTGCATCCGTTCCCTCTGGGAAATTTAGCCAGAGGATGGGATCGGATCTGGCGAATCACACCAACACCCCTAAGGTGAATAAGACGGGTGTTAGGATCCAATCTGGGGAACAACCAAAATCCACAAGGAAATTCTGCAGGTGTTGGGATACGAACTAGCGCAATCAAGCAAAATAACAGTTGCATTCAGCCGGGGGTTGGGATTCGATATGGCGAATCACACCAAAACCCTACGCTGGTTCGGCCCGGGGTGGTTAGGATCCGATCGAGAGAATCAACCAACATCCCAGGTGCCATTCAAAAAGTAAAGGTAAAATGTCCCAATAGCTAACTAACCCCCACCCATACAATAAAATGTCCCAAAGTATAAATGGGACAATAACCCATAATACAAAAATGGCCCACCCATATATAAACGAAAACATACACAATATAATATGTACCCAATAGTATTTAAATGACACACACCCATTCAAGAAAGTGTTCCCACCTTAGTATAAGATGAACACAAAGTTATAATAAAAGAATCTATAATAAAATGCCCCCCGTATTATAAATGACACACACAAGACCATATAATAAAATTGCCCCAATAGTATAAAGGCACAGGAAGAAAATAAAATATCCAACATAGTAGAAATGAAAAACACACACACACCATAGAACAAAATCTCCCCCAATAATAAAGGACACATCCCCCATATAAAAAATTCCCACATGTAGAAATGACCAAAACACACCATTGTAATAAAATGCTCCCGACCATGTTGCCATAGGAAGGTGATGGTACATACAAGTTATCCCCAGTGAGTTGTAAATGGGATCCCAGACACCTGTGCTGTGTGTGTCATTTATAATACGGGGGGCATTTTATTATAGAGGTATTTTTATTTATACTTTGTGTGTCATTTATACTAAGGTGGACAATTTATTATATGGAGGTGTGTGTCATTTATACTATTGGGGGACATATTATATGGGTGTATGTTTCGTTTATAATATGGGGGGCATTTTATTATAGGGGTATTTTCATTTATATTTTGGGGACATTTTATTGTATGGGTGGGGGGGTATTTATGCTATGGGGACATTTCATTATACTTCATCTGAATGCAACTGTGGAGTGTTGGTTGATTCACTAGTTTGGATC
>JAACNH010001119.1:24672-54040 GCA_019447015.1 Hymenochirus boettgeri
ACTGTGGAGTGTTGGTTGATTCGCTAGTTCGGATCCCAACCCTTTTTCTAAACACCTGAAGAGTGTTGCTTGATTCGCTAGTTCGGGTCCCAACACCTGGCAGAATTTACCTGTGGAGTGTTGGTTGATTCACCAGATTGGATCCTAAAACCCGTCTTAATTCACCTTAGGGGTGTTGGTTGATTCGCCAGATCGGATCACATCCTCTGTCTAAATTTCCCAGAGGGAAAGGATGCAGTAAGTGTAACACTGCATGCCACAACGCTTGGCAAGAAGAACATCGGGCCCGTGACTGTCCTTACCCAGCTCAGGTTAGGTACAGAACTAACAGCCTCAAGCCAACAAGTTGGATTATAGATGTTTGGGATATAAATTATCCAAACCCCTGGATTCCAATCTGCAGGATCTCAACCTTCCGGATTACCATTATATGACTTTGAAAACTTGGACTTTCCTCGTGATTATTTTCTATATGGATGATTAGAGGGGAGAGGAAATGAAGTTGTCCAGACACTCTGCTTTGACTCAGGAAACCGTGAGTTCTCAATGATCATATTAATTTTTAATGTTAAAGGTAATGTGAGTTTGCCTTCAAGGAAAACCATCAGGCTCATTTACCCAAAGGTGCTATCTCTCTGGGTAAAGTTCCTGTTCGCGGTTCAATTTCATGTTCGCAAAGTGTGGGATTTACCCACTAGGATTTAACACAGCTATTTTCGGCGTTAAAATCCTGGCTAAACCAGCGAAAACGCGATATTGAATCGAGAGCGTTGGATGCGTGGATGATTTTGTGTAACCCTCACATCCGACGCTGATATGGAGATAAAGTCGAGCTAACCGTAAGCGATTTTGTTAGCGCGACTTTAGCACCATATATTTGCCTAGCAAGTCTGGGTAAATCGGCTACAGTGTGTTACATTAGGGTTGCCAATGTCCCATGTTTAGTTGGGGATTCTGGAGCACAGGTGTCTGTGATCCACCATTTACACTCACTGGGGATAACTTGTATGTACCAGTCACACTTCCTATGGCAACTTGTATGGAGAGCATTTATTGTACAATGGTGTGTGTGGGTATTTATACTATGGTTGGATATTTATTATGGGGTTGGGGAGTGTGTGCATTTATACTATGGGATAGGGTTTTGTTATATGGGTGTGTGTGATTTGTCATTTCTACTATGTGGGATATTTATTTTATGTCTGTGTCTCATTTTACTATTGGGGACATTTTATTATATGGCTGTGTGTTCATTTATAATACGGGGGCATTTTATTATAGAGGTATTTTTATTTATACTTTGTGTGTCATTTATACTAGGTGGACAAATTATATGGAGGTGTGTGTCATTTATATACTATTGGGGGACATATATTATATGGGTGTATGTTTCGTTTATAATATGGGGGATTTATTATAGGGGTATTTTCATTTATACTTTGGGGACATTTATTATATGGGTGGGGGGGTATTTATGGCTATGGGACAGTTCATATACTTCTTTTGAATGCACCTCTGGGGGTGTTGGTTTTTTTTTTTTGATTCGCTAGATTGATTCCAACCCCTGCCCGAATACACCCTTTGGTGTTGTTGGTTTATTCTCTAGTTCGGATCCCAACCCCGGCCAAACGCAACTGTAAGGTTGTTGGTTGATTCTCGCTAGATCCGGATCCCAACCCCAGGCTGAACACACCGGGTAAGGGTTTTTGGTTGATTCGCAGAATCGGATCCCACCGCCCATCTGAATGCATCTTCGTGTGAGTGTTGGTTGATTCACTAGTTCGGATCCCAACCCCTTTGGGCTAGACCACTTGAAGGTTGTTGGTTTGATTTGCCAGATCGGATCCCAACCCCTAGATTCCAATTGCAGGATTTCAACTTCCGGACTTTGACTTTAAAAACGTGACTTTCCTCGTGATTATTATTTTCTATATGGACTGATTGAAATGGAGAGGAAACTGAAGCTGGCCAGAACTCTGCTTTGACCCAGCAACCGTGAGTTCTCAATTGACTAATTTAATTTTTAATGTTAAAGTAATGTTTTTGCCTTCAAGGAAACCATCAGGCTCATTTACCCAGAGCGCTATCTCTCTGCCCGTAGAGTCCCCCCCCATACGCATGGACCCGTGGCAGTAACCATGTGGACCTGTGGGCACATCTGCACCCCTCTACATAGGGCCCTGGGCAAGTAAGTCCCCCCCCATACGTCCTAATGTGATATGTTAGAATAGTTTTATTTACTGTTTTAATTAGTAAGTTTAATTTATTACTTTTTTTATAATTTGTAAAACTAAAAAGATTTACTAAATGACTTTTGAATTTGCTCTGGATTTCTTAACCAACAAACAAAGGCATTTCCTAGGGTTAGGTTAGCTTTAGCTAGAATTTGTTAGGTTAGGCTAGTTAGACTAGTTTAGGTTTTTAGTCCCTGCTGAAGAGTCTACCTTGATGTGTGCAGGGCTTACAATCTTTTTGGCCAAATTATTTTTTTCATTAATTATGTTATGGCTGCAGATACAGTTTGGCTCAGATGGCAAAAACCCTGAGACAACCCCTGTAACCCCCCCCCCCCCCTTATGCAGGCCCTTGGGCAGTAGCCCCCCCTTCATATGCAGGGCCCTTAGACAGTAACCCCCCCCCATATGCAGGGCCCCGTAAGCAGTAAGTCCCCCCCTACGCATGGACCGTGGGCAGTAAGTGGGGCAGCATGCCTCCCCTTCCATATGGGCCCGTGGGCAGTAAGTCCCCTCCTACGCATGGACCGTGGCAGCAGTGTGGGCAGCATGCCCCCTCACATATGGGCCTGTGGCATAAGCCCCACCATATCATGGACTGGGGCAGTAGTGGGGCCGCCCATGTCCCGTCCCCTCCTCATATAGGGCTGTGGGCAAGTAAGTTGGCAGCCCCCCCATACATGCATGTGACCGTGGGCAGTAAGTGGGGCAGCATGCCCCCCACTCTACATAGGGCCCGTGGCAGTAAGTCCCCCCATATGCAATGTGATATAGTTAGAATAGTGTTATACTGTTTTATTATCGTTTATATCGGTTTTAATTGTTGGGCACCTTTACTTTTATTTTCATAGTATTGAAAAGCTTTTGACTAAAGATTTAACTAATGACTCCTGGATTTCTTAACCAAAATACTTTGCTTTAGATTTTTTCTTTTTTCATTTCTCTTTATTGAGCTAGATGTTGTAAAAAGCCTTTCCTATGGCTAGTGTTTAGCTTTAGCTAGCATTTGTGTAGGTTAGCTAGGTTATGACTAGTTACGGTTATTCCCCGCCCTGCTTGCCCTTGGGCAGTAGCCCCCCCCGTATGCAGGGCCCTTGGACAGTAAGACCCCCCCATATGCAGGGCCTGTGGGCGTTAAGTCCCCCCATACGCATGGACCGTGTGGCAGTAATGTGGGCACATGCCCCCACTACATAGGGCCCGTGGGCAGTAAGTCCCCCCCATACGCCATGGATATTGGGCATAAGTTTGGGCAGCATGCCGCAACTTTACATAGTTCCTGTGGCAGTAAGTCCCCCCCATTTGCATGGACCGTGGGCAGTAAGTGTGGGCACATGCCCCCCCCTCTACATAGGGCCCTGTGGGCAGTATGTCCCCCCCATACATACGGACCGGGGCAGTAGTGTTGGGCACATTGCCTCCCCTCTACATAGGGCCCTGTGGCAGTAAGTCCCAACCCATTACATGGGACCGTGGCATAAGTGGGCAGCATGCCTCCCCCTTCATAGGGCCTGGGCATAGTTCCCCCATAGCATGTGACCGTGGGCATAGTGTGGGCAGCATCCTCCCCTCTACATAGGGCCTGTGTGGCATAAGTCCACTCCCCCATACAATGGACCCGTGGGCATAGTGTGGGCAGCATGCCCCCCCTCACATAGGGCCCTGGGCAGTAAGCCCCCCCATTGCATGGACCGTGGCATTAGTGTGGGCAGCAATGCCTCCCCTCTACATAGGCCCTGTGGGCAGTAAGTCCCCCCCCCCTTGCATCCCAGTCCCGGCCCTTGCCAGTAAGTTCTGTCGCCCCGCCCTCCACCCCGTCCATGTCCCTCCCCCCCCCACCCCCCCCCCCGTCCACCCGATCCGTCCCGCTCCCTTCCCCTCCAATAGGGCCCGTGGGCAGTCCCAGTCCCCCCCCCCCATTATACCCTAAGCTATGGACCGTGGGCAGTAAGTGTGGGCAGCATGCCTCCCCTCTACATAGGCCCTGTGGGCATTAAGTCCCCCCATTAGCATGACCGTGGTCAGTAATGTGGGCACATCCTCCCCTCTACATAGGGCCCTGGGCGTAATGTCCCAACCTACTATTGGACCCCGTGGGCAGTAAGTGTGGGGCAGCATGACTCCCCCTACAAAGGAGGGTGGGCCTGGTGCATTAAGTCCCACCTCATATGGACCGCTGGGCAGTAAGTGTGGGCAGCATGCCCCCCCTCTCATAGGGCCTGTGGGCAGTAAGTCCCCCATACATGGACCGTGGGCATAAGTGTGGGCAACATGCCTCCCCTCTACATAGGGCGCGGGCAGTATGTCCCCCCCCCCATCTATGTGACCTGTGGGCAGTAAGTGTGGGCAACATGCCCCCCTCTACATAGGGCCATGGGCAGTAAGTCCCCCCCATTATCTGGACCGTGGGCAGTAAGTGTGGCAGCATGCCTCCCTCTACTCGGCCCTGGGCATAGTCCCCCATTACATGGACCGTGGAGTAAGTTCACATGAACTTCTACTAGGGCCTGGGCATAAGTCCCAACATACATATGACCGTGGGCAGTAATGTCAGCCTGCCTCTTACTGGGCCCTGGGCAGTAAGTGTCCCATTAGCATGGACCGTTGCATTAAGTGTTGGTCAAATGATCCCCCTCTCTAGGCTGGGCATAATCCCATAGCAACCTGGGCATAAGTGGCAGCATAGCATGGACCGTGGCAGTAATTGGCAACATCCCCCCCTTACATAGGGCCTGTGGTCATAGTCCCCGCCCACAGCATAAGGTGATTTGTTAAGATGTGTTATTAACTGTTTTTAATTAGAGTTTAGGGGTTTTTAATTGTTTACACTTTACTTTAATTTCATAAATATTGAAGCTTTAGACTAAAAGATTTAACAAATGACTTGCCTGGATTTCTTAACCAACATATTTTTGCTTTCAGATTTATTTATTTTTTATATTCTCTTTATTGAGAATGTCCCATTGTTTAGTTGGTGGATTCTGGAGCAGTACCAGCTGCACTTCTATAGCAAACTGTATGGGGAGCATTTTTAACATGGGTGTGTGCATGTCATTTATACTATTGGGAAATTTTATCATATGGGGGACTGTGTGTCTTTATACTATTGGGGGACATTTTATTAATGGCTGTGTGGTTCATTTATAATATGGGGGCATTTTATTATATAGGTATTTTCTTTTATACTTTGTGGGTCATTTATACTATGGTGGACAATTTATTATATGGAGGTTTGTGTCATTTATACTATTGGGGAACATATTATTATATGGGTGTGTGTCTTTATAATATGGGGGCATTTTATTATATAGGTATTTTCTTTTATACCATTGTGGGTCATTTATACTAGGTGGACAATTTATTATATGGAGGTTTGTGTCACATATACTATTGGGGGACATATTATTATATGGGTGTGTTTCATTATATGGGGCTTTTTATTATAGGCGTATTTTCATTTATCTTTGGGGACTTTTTATTAATTGGTGGGGGTTATTTATACTATGGGGGGCATTTTATTATATGGGTAGAGTGTCATATACTATGGGGACTTTTATTATATGGGTGTGTGCATCATTTTATGCTATTGGGATATTTTATTGTATGGATGTGTTGTCATGTATACTATGGGATGACTTACTTTACTTACATTACTTTAACTTACCTCCCCCTTTCCTTTCCTCCGCCGCACTGCCGCCCTCTGCTTGCGAGAAAATGCAAGCAGAGGGCGGGACCGGCAGTCGCGTCTGTGATTGGCTGAGCGGCAGCCAATCACGAACACGGCTGTTGGGGGGGATTATAGTTTTGGGGGTGGACATGCCCTTTAAAGGTACTGTGAGTTTGCCTTCAAGGAATACCATCAGGCTCATTTACCCGAGGCGCTATCTCTCTGGTACAAGTCCAATTTATTATATGGAGGTGTGTCATTTATACCTATGGTGGGACATATTATATGTGTGTGTGGTGTCTTTATAATAGGGGGCATTTTATAATACAGTATTTTCATTTATACTTTGGGACATTTTATTATATGGTTTGGGGGGTTATTTATACTATGGGGACATTTTATTATATGGTTAGATGTATCATATATACTATGGGGACATTTTATTATAGAGAATTTTCATTATACTTTGTGTTCATTATACTATGGTGAACAATTTATTATATGGAGGGTGTGTGTCATTTATACTATTGGGGACATATTTATGTGTGTGTGTCATTTATAATGGGGCGTTTTTATAATAAGGTATTTTCATTTATACTTTGGGGACATTTTATATATGGTTTGGGGGTTTTTTTTATACTTGGGGACATTTTATTATATGGGTAGATGTATCATATATACTATGGGGACATTTTATTATATGGGTGTTTGCATCATTTATACTATGGGGATATTTTATTATATGGGTGTGTTTGTGTGTGTGTCATGTATACTATGGGAGGACATTTCATTATTGTGGATGAACCCAACCCCCTTTGAATGCACCTGGGGGTGCTGGTTGATTCGCTACATCGGATCCCACCCCTGGACGAATACACCTGTGGGGTGTTGGTTGATTTGCTAGTTTGGATCCCAACTCCTGGCCGAACACACCTTTAGGGTTTTGGTTGATTTCCTAGTTTGGATCCCAACTCCTGGCCGAACAACCTGTAGGGTTTTTGGTTGATTTCGCCGGTCGGATCCCAACCCCCGTCTGAATGCAACTTTGGGTTTTGGTTGATTCACTAGTTAGGATTCCAACCATTTTCTGAACTCACTTGAAGGTTGTTGGTTGATTCGCCAGATCGGATCCCAACCCAGGGCCAAAATGCAACTGAAGGTTGTTTGTTGGTTCGCTAGATCGGATCCCAACCCCGGGCCGAACACAGCTGTAGGGTTTTGGTTGATTCGCCAGATTGGATCCCAACCCCGGCTGAATGCAACTGTGGAGTGTTGGTTGATTCGCTAGTTCAGATCCCAATCCTTTTTCTAAACACCTGAAGAGTGTTGCTTGATTCGCTAGTTCGGATCCCAACACCTGGCAGAATTTACCTTGGGGTGTTGTTTGATTCACAATTGGATCCTAACACCCGTCTTAATTCACCTTAGGGGTGTTGGTTGTATTCGCCAGATCGGATCACATCCTCTGTCTAAATTTCCCAGAGGGAAAGATGCAGTAAGTGTAACACTGCACCACAACGCTGGGCAAGAAGAACATCGGGCCCGTGACTGTCCTTACCCCGCTCAGGTTAGGTACAGAACTAACAGCTCAAGCCAACAAGTTGGATTATAGATGTTTTGGGATATAAATTATCCAAACCCCTGGATTCCAATCTGCAGGATCTCAACCTTCCGGATTACCATTATATGACTTTGAAAACTTGGACTTTCCTCGTGATTATTATTTTCTATATGGACTGATTAGAGGTGGAGAGGAAACTGAAGTTGTCCAGACACTCTGCTTTGACTCAGGAAACCGTGAGTTCTCAAATGATCATATTTAATTTTTAATGTTAAAAGGTAATGTGAGTTTGCCTTCAAGGAAAACCATCAGGCTCATTATACCCAAGTGCTATCTCTCTGGGTAAAAGTCCTGTTCGCGGTTCAATTTCATGTTCGCAAATGTGGGATTTACCCACTAGGGGATTTTAACACCAGCTATTTGCTGGAGTTAAAATCCTGCGCTAAACCAGCGAAAACGCGATATTGATCAAGACGTTGGATGCGTGGATGATTTTTTGTGTAACCTCACATCCGACGCTGATATGGAGATAAAGTCGAGCTAACCGTAAGCGATCTTGTTAGCGCGACTTTAGCACCATATATTTGCCTAGCAAGTCTGGGTAAATCGGCTACCATGTGTTACATTAGAGGTTGCCAATGTCCCATCGTTTAGTTGGTGGATTCTGGAGCACAGGTGTCTGTGATCCACCATTTACACTCACTGGGGATAACTTTTGTACCATCACACTTCCTATGGGCAAACTTGTATGGAGGCATTTTATACAATGGTGTGTGTGGGTCATTTATACTATGTGGGATATTTTATTATATGGGGGAGTGTGTGTCATTTATACTATGGGGGAGATTTTTGTTATATGGTGTGTGTGTTTGTCATTTCTACTATGTGGGATATTTTTTTTTGTCTGTGTCATTTATACTATTGGGGACATTTTATTATAGGGCTGTGTGTGTCTTTTATAATACGGGGGCATTTTATTATAGAGGTATTTTTATTATACTTGTGTGTCATTTATACTAAGGTGGCATTTATTATATGGAGGTGTGTGTCATTATACTATTTGGGGACATATTTATGGGTGTATGTTTCGTTTATAATATGGGGGCATTTTATTATAGGGGTATTTTCATTTATACTTTGGGGACATTTTATTGTAGGGTGGGGGGGTATTTATGCTATGGGGACATTTCATTATACTTCTTTTGAATGCACCTGGGGTGTTTGGTTGATTCGCTAGATCGGATCCCAACCCCGGGCCGAACACCTGTGGGTTTTGGTTGATTCGCCAATCGGATCCCAACCCCCGGCTGAATGCAACTGTGGAGTGTTGGTTGATTCGCTAGTTCGGATCCCAACCCTTTTTCTAAACACCTGAAGAGTGTTGCTTGATTCGCTAGTTCGGATCCCAACACCTGGCAGAATTTACCTGTGGATTGTTGGTTGATTCACCAGATTGGATCCAACACCCGTCTTAATCACACCTTAGGGGTGTTGGTTGATTCCCAGATCGGATCACATCCTCTGTCTAAATTCCCAGAGGGAAAGGATGCAGTAAGTGTAACACTGCATGCCACAACGCTGGGCAAGAAGAACATCGGGGCCCGTGACTGTCCTTACCGAGCTCAGGTTAGGTACAAACAACAGCCTCAAGCCAACAAGTTGGATTATAGATGTTTGGGATATAAATTATCCAAACCCCTGGATTCCAATCTGCAGGATCTCAACCTTCCGATTACCATTTATGACTTTGAAAACTTGGGACTTTCCTCGTGATTATTTTTTTCTATATGGACTGATTAGAGGTGGAGAGGAAACTGAAGTTGTCCAGACACTCTGCTTTGACTCAGGAAACCGTGAGTTCTCAAATGATCATATTTAATTTTTAATGTTAAAGGTAATGTGAGTTTGCCTTCAAGGAAATACCATCAGGCTCATTTACCCAAAGGTGCTATCTCTCTGGGTAAAAGTCCTGTTCGCGGTTCAATTTCATGTTCGCAAATGTGGGATTTACCCACTAGGGGTTTTTAACACCAGCTATTTGCTGGCGTTAAAATCCTGCGCTAAACCAGCGAAAACGCGATATTGAATCGAGAGCGTTGGATGCATGGATGATTTTTGTGTAACCTTCACATCCGACGCTGATATGGAGATAAAGTCGAGCTAACCGTAAGCGATCTTGTTAGCGCGACTTTAGCACCATATATTTGCCTAGCAAGTCTGGGTAAATCGGCTACCATGTTTACATTAAGGTTGCCAATGTCCCATTGTTTAGTTGGGGTGGATTCTGGAGCACAGGTGTCTGTGATCCACCATTTACACTCACTGGGGATAACTTGTATGTACCAGTCCACACTTCCTATGGGGCAAACTTGTATGGAGCATTTTATTACAATGGTGTGTGGGTCATTTATACTATGTGGGATATTTTATTATATGGGGGGGTGTGTCATTATTTCTACTATGGGGAGATTTTAATTTTTATGTCTTGTCATTTATACTCTTGGGGACATTTTATTATATGGGCTGTGTGTGTCATTTATAATAGGGGGCATTTTTTATAGAGTATTTTTATACTTTTTTGTGTGTCATTTATACTAAGGTGGACAATTTATTATTATAGGAGGTGTGTGTCATTTATACTATTGGGGGACATATTATATGGTGTATGTTTCGTTATAATATGGGGGGCATTTTTTATAGGGGTATTTTCATTTATACTTTGGGGACATTTTTTATTGAATGGGTGGGGGGTATTTATGCTATGGGATTTCTATACTTCTTTTGAATGCACCTGGGGTGTTGGTTGATTCGCTAGATCGGATCCCAACCCGGGCCGAACACAGCTGTAGGGTTTTGGTGATTCCCAGATCGGATCCCAACCCCCGGCTGAATGCAACTGTGGAGTGTTGGTTGATTCGCTAGTTCGGATCCCAACCCTTTTTCTAAACCCTGAAGAGTGTTGCTTGATTCGCTAGTTCGGATCCCAACACCTGGCAGAATTTACCTGTGGAGTGTTGGTTGATTCACCAGATGTGGATCCTAACACCCGTCTTAATTCACCTTAGGTGTTGGTGATTCGCCAGATCGGATCACATCCTCTGTCTAAATTTCCCAGAGGGAAAGGAGCAGTAAGTGTAAACACTGCATGCCACAACGCTGGGCAAGAAGAACATCGGGCCCGTGACTGTCCTTACCCGCTCAGGTTAGGTACAGAACTACAGCCTCAAGCCAACAAGTTGGATATTAGATGTTGGGGATATAAATTATCCAAACCCCTGGATTCCAATCTGCAGGATCTCAACCTTCCGGATTACCATTATATGACTTTGAAAACTTGGACTTTCCCTTGATTATTTTTTCTATATGGACTGATTAGAGGTGGAGAGAAACTGAAGTTGTCCAGACACTCTGCTTTGACTCAGGAAACCGTGAGTTCTCAAATATCATATTAATTTTTAATGTTAAAGGTAATGTGAGTTTGCCTTCAAGAAATACCATCACTCATTTACCCAAAGGTGCTATCTCTCTGGGTAAAAGTCCTGTTCGCGTTCAATTTCATGTTCGCAAATGTGGGTTTACCCACTAGGGGATTTTAACACCAGCTATTTACTGGCGTTAAAATCCTGCGCTAAACCAGCGAAAACGCGATATTGAATCGAGAGCGTTGGATGCGTGGATTTTTTGTGTAACCCTCACATCCGACCTGATATGAGATAAAGTCGACTAACCGTAAGCGATCTTGTTGCGCGACTTTAGCACCATATATTTGCCTAGCAAGTCTGGGTAAATCGGCTACCGTGTTTTACATTAGAGGTTGCCAATGTCCCATTGTTTAGTTGGTGGATTCTGGAGCACAGGTGTCTGTGATCCACCATTTACACTCACTGGGGATACACTTGTATGTACCAGTCACACTCTCTGGGCAACTTGTATGGAGAGCATTTTATTACAATGGTGTGTGGGGTCATTATACTATGTGGGATATTTATTATTTGTGGGGAGTGGTGTGTCATTTATACTATGGGGGAGATTTGTTATAGGGTGTGTGTGTTTGTCATTTCTACTATGTGGGATATTTTATTTTTTGTCTGTTCATTTATCTATGGGGACATTTTACTTATATGGCTGTGTGTGCATTTAAATACGGGGGGGCATTTTATTATAGAGGTATTTTATTTATATATACTTTTGTGTGTCATTTATACTATGGTGGACAATTAATTATTGGGTGTGTGTCATTTATACTATTGGGGGACATATTATTATATGGGTGTATGTTTCGTTTATAATATGGGGGCATTTTATTATAGGGTATTTTCATTTATACTTTGGGGACATTTTATTATATGGGTGGGGGGGTATTTAGTGCTAGGGGACATTTCATTATACTTCTTTTGAATGCACCTGGGGGTGTTGTTTGATTCGCTAGATTGGATTCCAACCCCTGGCCGAATACACACTGTGGTTGGTTGATCTCTAGTCGGATCCCAACCCCGGCCAAACGCAACTGAAGGTTGTTGTTTGATTGTCTGGCTAATCGCTCCCAACCCCGGGGCTGAACACACCTTAGGTTTTGTGTTGATTCGCAGATCGGATCCCAACCCCATCTGAGCACTGGTGTTTTTGGGTTTTGATTCACTATTGTCGGGATCACCACCCCTGTTGCTACCACTTGAAGGTGGTGGTTGATTGCGCACAGCGGATCCAAGCCCCAGAGTTGCAGAATTCAGGTTTCAACCTTCCGACTTGATTACGTTTAAAACCTTGTACCTTTCCGTGCGATTATTATTTTTCTGAGCTGATAGAAATGAGAAAACTGAAGCGTGGCCAGACCTCTGCTTGACTCAGCAAACCGTGAGTTCTCAAATGTCATATTTAATTTTAAATGTTAAAGTAATGTTGCCTTCAAGAATACCACAGGCTCATTACCCAGAGGCGCTAGCTCTCTGCCCGTAGGCAGTAAGTCCCCCCATACGCAGGACCGTGGGCAGTAAGTCCCCGCCCCATATGCATGGGGACGTGGGCATCAGCTCCCCCTCACATAGGGCCGCAATGGCGATCGTCCCCCCTGCATAGAAGTGTAATGAAAGTTTAGTACTGGATTAAGTTTATAAGTTTAATTGTTTTAA
The DNA here is from genome assembly GCA_019447015.1 of Hymenochirus boettgeri. Taxonomy (NCBI): domain Eukaryota; kingdom Metazoa; phylum Chordata; class Amphibia; order Anura; family Pipidae; genus Hymenochirus; species Hymenochirus boettgeri. The sequence goes on from JAACNH010001119.1 coordinate 37,264, forward strand.
ACGAAATTATTTAACACAAATGACTTATTGAATTTGCTTGATTTCTTAACCAAACAACAAAGGCATTTCTATGGTTAGGTTAGCTTTAGCTAGAATTTGTTAGGTTAGGCTAGTTAGACTAGTTAGGTTAGTTAGGTCCCTGCTGAAAGAGTCTACCTTGATGTGGTAGCAGGCTTACAAATCTTTTGGCCAAAATTTTATTTTTCATTAATTATGTTTTGGCTGCAGATACAGTTTTGCTCAGATGGCAAAAACCCTAAACACCCTGTAAACCCCCCCCCTATATGCAGGGCCCTTGGGCAGTACGCCCCCCTTCAATGCAGGGCCCTTAGACAGTAACCCCCCCCCATAGTGCAGGGCCCGTAAGCAAGTAAGTCCCCTCCCATACGCATGGACACTGGGCATGTAATGTGGGGCAGCATGCCTCCCCTGTACATATGGCCCGTGGGCAGTAAGTCCCCCCATACCAGGACCGTGGCAGCAAGTGTGGCAGCCATGCCTCCCCTCTACTTAGGGCCTGTGGGCAGTAAGCCCCAACCATATCATGGATTCTGGTGGGCAGTAAGTGTGGGCAGCATGCCCCCCTCTACAAAGGGCCTGGCGGTAAGTCCCCCCCATACGCATGGACCGTGGGCAGTAAGTGTGGGCAGCATGCCCCCCCTCTACATAGGGCCCGTGGGAATAAGTCCCCCCATATGGCATAATGTGAATATAGTTAGAATATGTTTATACTGTTTTTTTATAGTTTAAGGTTTTAATTTGTTTGCACTTTACTTTGTATTTCATAGTATTGAAAGCTTTTGACTAAAAGATTTAACTAAATGACTACTCCTGATTTCTTAACCAAAATACTTTGCTTTTAGATTTTTTCTTTTTTTCATATTTCTTTATTGAGCTATAGATGTTGTAAAAAAGGGCATTTCCTATGGTAGGTTGCTTAGCTAGCATTTGTTAGTTAGCTAGGTTAGACTATTAGTTGTTAGCCCGGCTGCCCTTGGGCAGTAGCCCCCCGTATGCAGGGCCTTGGACAGTACCCCCCCCCATATGCAGGGCCTGTGGGCATGTAAGTCCCCCCATAACTCATGGACCGTGGGCAGTAAGTGTGGCACATGCCACCCCACTACATAGGGCCCGTGGGCAGTAAGTCCCCCCATCACGCATGTATTTGGCAGTAAGTTTTGGGCAGCAGCCCAACTTTACATGGGCCCTTGGGCAGTGAATCCCCCCCATTTGCATGGACCGTGGGCATAAGGTGGGAGACATGCCCCCCTCTACATAGGCCTGTGGCAGTATGTCCCCGCCCATACATACGGACCGTGGGCAGTAATGTGGCAGCATCTCCCATCTACATAGGGCCCGTGGGCAGTAAGTCCCAACCATACATATGTACCGTGGGCAGTAAGTGTGCACATGCCCCCCCTCTTCATAGGGCCCTGTGGGCAGTAGGTCCCCCCATACATGTACCGTGGGCAGTAAGTGTGGGCAGCATGCCTCCCTCTACATAGGGCCGTGGCAGTCAAGTCCCCCCCATACATTGGACCGTGGGTCAGTAAGTGTGTGGCAAGCATGCCCTCCCCTCTACATAGGGCCCGTGGGCAGTAAGTCCCCCATTGTAGGGACCGGGGCATTAAGTTGTGGGCCCATGACCTCCCCTCTACTAGGGCCCGTGGCAGTAGTCCCCAACATAGGACCGTGGGCAGTAAGGTGGGCAGCATGCCTCCCCTCTACATAGGGCCCGTGGGCAGTAAGTCCCCCCCATTAGCATGGACCGTGGGCCAGTAACGTGGTGGGCAGTCATGCCTCCCCTCTACCATAGGGCCCATGGCAGTGAATGTTCCCACCATTACGATGACCGTTGGCAGTAAGTGTGTGCACTGCCCCCCTCTACATAGGCCGTGGGCAGTAAGTCCCAACCATACGTATGGACCGTGGCATAAGTGTGGGCAGCATGCCCCCCCTCTCATAGGGCCTGTGGCAGTAGGTCCAGTCCTCCCCCCTCCCCTCCCCCCATCCGTCCCCCGCCCCCGTCCGGGTCCCCCCGTCCAATTCCTCCCCAGAGTCCCCTCCAGTCCCCCCCCTCCTCCCCCCCACCTCCGTCCCCCCCAGGGGTCTCCCCCGTCCAGTCCCCCCTCCCCTCCCCCCCATCCCTTCCCCCTCCCCCCAGTCCCCACTCCATCCATCCCAGTCCCCGATTCCGAGTCCTCCCCCCCCCTAATTCCCTTGCCGAGTCAACCTCCGCCCCCAGAGCCCCTAAGTCATCCCCACCCCGATCCAAGGTCCCCCAAGTCCCCGTCCCAAGTCCGTTCCGTCCAAGTCCACGTCCCGTCCCAGTCCCAGTCCAGGTCCCCGTCCCCCGGAGTCCCCCCAGTCCTTCCCCGTCCCCCCAAGCGTCCATCCAGTCCCCCTCCCAGTCCCGTCCTCCAGTCCCGTCCCCCCAAGTCCGTCCCCAAGTCCCCGTCCCTCCTCCCCTCCCGATCCACCTCCACCCCCATCCTCCCCTCAGTCCCCATCCCAGTCCCTTCCCCGCCCCTCCGTCCCCCCAGGGGTCCAAGTTCCAAGTCCCAATTCCCCCGTCCACCCTCCCCAGGTCCCTCCCCAGTCCAGTAAGTTCCTCCCCCTCCCTCCAGTCCCCCCCCCGATCCCCAGTCCCTCCCCAGTCCCTCCAAGTCCGTCCCTCCCCCCCCCCCCAGTCGCTCCCCTTCCTCCCCCAAGTCCAGTTTACGTCCCCCCGTCCGAGTCCAGTCCAGTCCCCCCCCCCAGTCCCCCCCCCTCCCCTTCCAGTCGATCCAGTCAAGTCCCAGTCCCTCCATCCCCGTCCCCCCCCGCCGCTCCAGTCCCCCCCAGTACCCCAGTCCCGTCCAGTCCTCCTCCCGTCCCCAGTCCAGTCCGCCGTCCCCTCCGTCCCCGTCCCCCCCCGTCCCAGTCCTCCAGTTTCCCCCCTCCCCCAGTCACCCCCCCCCTCCCAGTCCCCCCCCCCCCACGTCCCCGCCCCCCCGTCCCTCCCTCCCCATCCCCAGTCCCCCAAGTCCACGTCCCAGAAGATCCAGTCCGTCCCCCACCCCCCATTTAGTCCTGGACCGTGGCAGTAAGTGTGGGGCAACATGCATCCCTCTACATAGGGCCTGTGGCAAGTATGTCCCCCCCATACATATTGACCGTGGGCAGTAAGTGTGGGCATCCATGCCTCCCCTCTACAATAGTGCCCATGGCCTACGTCCCCCCCCTTAGTATGGACCGTGGGGCAGTAAGTGTGGGCAGCATCCTCCCCTTACATAGGGCCCGTGGGCAGTAAATCCCCCCCATTACATGACCGTGGCAGTAAGTGTGGGCAGCATGACTCCCACCCTCTACATATGGCCCGTGGGCAGTAAGTCCCAACCATACATATGGCCGTGGCAGTACGTTGTTGCAGGCATGGCCTCCCCTCACATAGAGGCCCTGTCGTAAGTCCCCCCCTTAGCCAGACCGTGGGCAGTAATTTTGGCAACATGCCCCCCTCTACACATAGGGCCCGTGGGCATTAAGTCCCCCCCATAGCTGGACCATGGCAGTAGTGGTGGGCAGCATGCATGGCCGGGGCAGTAAGTGTGGGCAACATTACCCCCTCTACATAGGGCCTGTGGTCAGTAATTTCCGCCCACACGCAACTGTTATTAGTTTAGAAATTTTTTAACTGTGTTATTAGAGGTTTATTTGGGTTTTAAAATTGTTTACACTTTACTTTAATTTCATAATATTGAAAGCTTTAGACTAAAAGATTTAACTAATGGACTTGCCTGTTTTCTTACCAAAACATATTTGCTTCAGATTTTTTTTTTTTTTTAATTTTTTTAATTTTTTTTTTATATTTCTCTCTAGTGAGCATGTCCCCATTGTTTAGTGTTTGGATTCTGGAGCGTACCAGCTGCACTTCTTATGGCAAATTGTATGGGGAGCAATTTTATAACCTGGGTGTGTGCAGTCAATTTATACATGTGGAAATTTTATCATATGGGGGACTGTGGGGTGTCTTTTATCTATTATGGGGACATTGTTTAAGTATATGGGCTGTTGTGTCATTTATACTATGGGGGTCATTTTATTATCTAGTATTTTTCTTGTAAGACTTTGTGGTCAGTTATAACTATGGTGGACATTTATTATCTGGAGGTTTTGGTGTCATTTTTACTATTGGGGCCATTTAGATATGGGTGTGTGTCATAATTTAATATTGGGGCATTTTATTATTATGTATTTTCTTTTATACCTTGTGGGGTCATTATATAATGGGGGACCATTTAATTATATGGAGGTTTGTGTCACATATACCTATTGGGGTACAATATTATTATATGGGTGTGTTCATTATAAATATGGGGGCATTTTATTATAAGGCGTATTTCATTTATACTTTGGGGACTTTTTATTATATGGGTAGTGGTTTATTTATGCTATGGGGGCATTTTATTATATGGTAGATGTGTCATATTACTATGGGGACACTTTTTATTATTGGGTGTTTGCATCATTTATGCTATGGGGAATATTTTAATTGTATGGAGTTGTGTCTGTATACTATGGTGAGGACATTTTACTTTATTACATTTACTTTCCTTACCTCCCCTCTTTTCCTGCTTTCCTCACGCCGCACGCCGCGCCCTCTGCTTGCGAGAAAATGCAAATCAGAGGGGCGGACCGGCAGTCGCGTCTGTGATTGCTGAGCGCAAGCCAATCTCGAACAGGCTGTTGGGGGGATAAATAGTTTTGGGTGTGGAATGCCCTTTAAAGGTACTGTTGAGTTTCCTTCAATGAAATACCATCAGGCTCATTACCCAGAGGGCGCGATCTCTCTGGGTAAAAGTCCGAATTATTATATGGAGGTGGTGGTGCAATTTATTTATAACTATTGGGACATAATTATATTAATATGTTTGTTTGTTGTCATTTATCATATGGGGGCAATTTATCATACCAGGTATTTTCAATTTATACTTGGGTACAATTTTATATATGGGTTGGGGGTTTCTTTATAACTATGGGGCAACATTTTATTATATGGTGTGTATCATATAATAATATGGGGGACATTTTATTATAGATGAATTTTCCAGTTATACTTTGTGTTGTCATTTTATATGGTGAACAATTTTATATGGAGGTGTGTGTCATTTATACTATTGGGGGACATATTAATATGTGTGTGTGTCATTATATACTATGGGGGCGTTTTTATAATAAAAGGTATTTCATTTATACTTGGGGTAACTGGGGACCTTTTACCTTCCTTGGGTGGGGGGGTTCTTTCTCCTCTGGGGGCCCCTTTTCTTCTCTGGTCGCTTTCTCCTCTACCTTCCTCTGGGGCGCCTTTCTCTTATCATGGGGTGTTTGCCCTCCTTTCTACCTCTGGGGCGCTTTTCTCTCTGGGTTGTGTTTGTGTGTGTGTCTGTCTCCTCTGTGCGGCCCCTTTCATTCTTTGTGGCGACCCCACCCCCTTTGACCTCTGCCCCTGTTGTGCTGGTTTGATTCGCTACCAACCGGATCCAACCCCCTGGACGCATAACACCTGTGGGGTGGTTGGTTGATTGCTAGTTTTGGATCCTCAACTCCTGGCCGAACACACCTTAGGGTTTTGTGATTTCCTAGTTTTGGATCCCAACTCCTGGCCGAACAAACCTGTAGGGTTTTGGTTTGATTCGCGGTCGGATCCCAACCCCCGTCTGAATGCAATTTGGGGGGTTTTGGGTTATCATATTAGGATTCCAACCATTTTCTGAACTTCACTTGAAGGTTGTTGGTTGATTCGCCAGATCGGATCCCAACCCAGGGCCAAAATTCACTTGAAGGTTTGTTTGTTGGTTTTCGCTAGATTCGATCCCAACCCGGGCCGAACACAGCTGTAAGGGTTTTGGTGATTCGCCAGATTCGATCCCCAACCCCGGTGAATGCACACTGTGGATTGGGTCTTTGCTATTTCGTCAATCATTTACGATGGGTGCTTAATTCGCTAGTTCGGATCCCAACACCTGGTCAAATTTACCTGTGGGGATGTTGTTGATTACTTATGTTTCCAGATTGGATCCAACACCACCTTCTTAATTCAACCTTAGGGGTGTGGTTGGATTCGCCAGATCGATCACATCCCTGTCTAAATTTCCCAGAGGGAAGGATGCATTATGTAACACTGCATGCCACCAACGCTGGGCAAGAAGAACTCGGGCCCTGACTGTCCTTACCCCGCTCAGTTAGGTACAGAACTAACAGCCTCAAGCCAACAAGTTGGATTAGATGTTTGGGATATAAATTATCCCAACCCCTGGATTCCAATCTGCTATCTCAACTTCCGGATTACCATTATATGACTTTGAAAACTTGGACTTTCCTCGTGAATTATTATTTTCTATATGGACTGATTAGAGTGGAGAGGAAACTGAAGTTGTTCCCACACTCTGCTTTGACCAGGACCGTGAGTTCTCAAATATCATATTTTAATTTTTTAATGTTAAGGTAATTGTAGTTTGCCTTCAAGGAAATACCATCAGGCTCATTTACCCAAAGGTGCTCTCTCTCTGGGTAAAAGTCCTGTTCGCGGTTCAATTTCATGTTCGCAAATGTGGATTTACCCACTAGGGATTTTTAACACCAGCTATTTGCTGGCGTTAAAATCCTGCGCTAAACCACGAAAACGCGATATTGAATCGAGAGCGTGATGCTTGGATGATTTTTGTGTACCCACATCCGACGCTGATATGGAGATAAAGTCGAGCTAAACCGTAAGCGATCTTGTTAGCGCGTTACTTTACACCATATATTTGCCTAGCCAAGTCTGGTAATCGGCTACCATGTGTTACATTAGAGGTTGCCAATGTCCATCGTTTAGTTGGGGATTCTGGAGCACAGGTGTCTGTGATCCACCATTTACACTCACTGGGGATAACTTGTATGTACCAGTCACACTTCCTATGGGCAAACTTGTATGGAGAGCATTTATTACACATGGTGTGTGTGGGTCATTTATACTATGTGGGGATATTTTTATTATATGGGGAGTGTGTGTCATTTATCTATGGGGGAATTTTGTTATATGGTGTGTGTGTTTGTCATTCTACTATGTGGGATATTTTATTTTATGTCTGTGGTCATTTATACTATTGGGACATTTTATTATAGGCTGTGTGGGTCATTTATAATACGGGGGGGCCATTTTATTATAGAGGTATTTTTATTTATACTTTGTGTGTCATTTATACTGAAGTGTGGACAATTTATATATATGGAGGTGTGTCATTTATACTATTGGGGACATATTATATGGGTGTATGTGTTCGTTTATAATATGGGGGGCATTTTTATTATAGGGTATTTTCATTTATACTTTGGGGACATTTTATTGTATGGGTGGGGGGGTATTGTATGCTATGGGGACATTTCATTATACTTTCTTTGAATGCACCTGGGGTGTTGGTTATTCACTAATCGGATCCCAACCCCGGCCGAACACAGCTGTAGGGTTTTGGTTGATTCCCAGATCGGATCCCAACCCCCGGCGAATGCAACTGTGGAGTGTTGGTTGATTCGCTAGTTCGGATCCCAACCCTTTTTCAAACACCTGAAGAGTGTTGCTGATTCGCTAGTTCGGATCCCAACACCTGGCAGAATTTACCTGTGGAGTGTTGGTTGATTCACCAGATTGGTCCTAACACCCGTCTTAATTCACCTTAGGTGTGTTTGGTTGATTCGCCAGATCGGATCACAATCCTCTGTCTAAATTCCCAGAGGAAAGGATGCATAAGTGTAACACTGATGCCACAACGCGGGCAAGAAGAACATCGGGCCCGTGACTGTCCTTACCGCCAGTTTTAGGTACAGAACTAACAGCCTCAAGCCAACAAGTTGGATTATAGATGTTTGGGATATAAATTATCCAACCCCTGGATTCCAACTGCGGATCTAACCTTCCGGATTACCATTATATGACTTTGAAAACTTGGACTTTCCTCGTGATTATTATTTTCTATATGGACTGATTAGAGGTGGAGAGGAAACTGAAGTTGTCCAGACACTCTTTTGACTCAGGAAACCGTGAGTTCTCAAATGATCAATTTAATTTTTAATGTTAAAGGTAATGTGAGTTTGCCTTCAGAAAATACCATCAGGCTCATTCCCAAAGGTGCTATCTCTCTGGGTAAAAGTCCTGTTCGCGGTTTCAATTTCATGTTCGCAAATGTGGGATTTACCCACTAGGGTTTTTAACACCAGCTATTTGCTGGCGTAAAATCCGCGCTAAACCAGCGAAAACGCGATATTGAATCGAGAGCGTTGATGCGTGGAATGTTTTTGTGTAACCCTCACATCCGACGCTGATATGGAGATAAAGTCAGCTAACCGTTAGCGATCTTGTTAGCGCGACTTTAGCCACCATATATTTGCCTACAGTCTGGGTAAATCGGCTACCATGTGTTACATTAGAGGTTGCCAATGTCCCATTTGTTTAGTTGGTGGATTCTGAGCACAGGTGTCTGGTGATCCACCATTTACACTCACTGGGGATAACTTGTATGTACCAGTCACACTTCCTATGGGCAAACTGTATGGAGAGTCATTTATTACAATGGTGTGGGTTGGTCATTTATACTATGTGGGATATTTATTATATGGGGGAGTGTGTTTGAGACTTTCTACTATGTGGGATATTTTATTTTATGTCTGTGTCATTTATACTATTGGGGACATTTTATTATATGGCTGTGTGGTGTCATTTATATAGGGGGGCATTAATTATAGAGGTATTTTTATTTATACTTGTGTGTCATTTAACTAGGTGGCATTTATTATATGGAGGTGTGTGTCATTTATACTATTGGGGGACATATTATTGGGTTTATGTTTCGTTATAATATGGGGGGCATTTTATTATAGGGGATTTTCATTTATACTTTGGGGACATTTTATTGTGGTGGGGGGGTATTTATGCTATGGGGACATTTCATTATACTTCTTTTGAATGCACCTGGGGGTGTTGGTTGATTCGCTAGATCGATCCCACCCCGGGCCGAACACACTGTAGGTTTGGTTGTATTCCGATCGATCCCAACCCCGGCTGAATGCAACTGTGGAGTGTTTGGTTGATTCGCTAGTTCGGATCCCAACCCTTTTTCTAAACACCTGAGAGTGTTGCTTGATTTCTAGTTTTCGGATCCCAACACCTGGCAGAATTTACCTGTGGAGTGTGGGTGTTGATCACCAATTGGATCCTAACACCCTTCTTAATTCACCTTAGGGTGTTGGTTGATTCGCCAGATCGATCACATCCCTCTGTCTAAATTTCCCAGAGGGAAGATGCAGTAAGTGTAACACTGCATGCCAACAACGCTGGGCAAGAAGAACATCGGGCCCGTGACTGTTCCTTACCCAGCTCAGGTTAGGTACAGAACTAACAGCCTCAAGCCAACAAGTTGGATATAGATGTTTGGGATATAAATTATCCAAACCCCTGGATTCCAATCTGCAGATCTCAACCTTCCGGATTACCATTAATGACTTTGAAAACTGGACTTTCCTCGTGATTATTATTTCTATATGGACTGATTAGAGGTGGAAGGAAACTGAAGTTGTCCAGACACTCTGCTTTGACTCAGGAAACCGTGAGTTCTCAAATGATCATATTTAATTTTTAATGTTAAAGGTAATGTGAGTTTGCCTTCAAGGAATACCATCAGGCTCATTTTACCCAAAGGTGCTATCTCTCTGGGTAAAAGTCCTGTTCGCGGTTCATTTCATGTTCGCAAATGTGGGATTTACCCACTAGGGGTTTTAACACCAGCTATTTCTGGCGTTAAAATCCTGCGCTAAACCAGCGAAAACGCGATATTGAATCGAGAGCTTGGATGCGTGGATGATTTTTGTGTAACCCTCACATCCACGCTGATATGGATAAATCGAGCTACCGTAAGCGATCCTTGGTCGCGACTTTAGCACATATATTTGCCTACAAGTCTGGGTAAATCGGCTACCTGTGTTACATTAGAGGTTGCCAATGTCCCATTGTTTAGTTGGTGGATTCTGGAGCCACAGGTGTCTGTGATCCACCATTTACACTCACTGGGGATAACTTGTATTTACCAGTCACACTTCCTATGGGCAAACTTGTATGGAGAGCATTTTATTACAATGGTGTGTGGGTCATTTATACTATGTGGGATATTTTATTATATGGGGGAGGTGTGTTCATTTATACTATGGGGGAGATTTTGTTATTGGGTGTGTGTGTTTGTCATTTCTCTATTTGGATATTTTATATTTTATGTCTGTGTCATTTATACTATTCGGGGGACATTTTAATTATATGCTGTTTGTGTCATGTTATAATACGGGGGGCATTTTATTATAAGGATTTTTATTTTTACTTTGTTCATTTATACTAGGTGGACAATTATATATGGAGGTGTGTGTCATTTATACTATTGGGGGACTATTATTATATGGGTTATGTTTCGTTTATAATATGGTGGCATTTTATTATGGGGTAATTTTCATTTATACTTTGGGGACATTTTATTTATGGGTGGGGGGGTATTTATGCTATGGGGACATTTCATTATACTTTCTTTTGAATGCACCTGGGGGTGTTGGTTGATTCGCTTAGATTGGGATCCAACCCCTAAGGCCGAATACACCTGTGGTGGTGTTGGTATTCTCTAGTTCGGATCCCAACCCCGGGCCAAACGCAATGAAGATTTGGTTGTTGATTCGCTAATCGGATCCCAACCCCATGCTAACAACCTGATGGTTTTGGTTGATTCACAAGATCTGATCCAACCCCCATCTAATGCATCTGTGGGTGTTGGTTGAGTTTGCACTAGTTCGGTCGGATCCCAACCCTTTGCTGAACTCCACTTGAAGGTTTGTTGGGTTGATGCCAGAATCGGATCCCACCCTAGATTCAATTTGCAGATTGTCAACCTTCCATTGGCTTATGACTTTAAACAACGTTGACTTTCCGACTTTCCTCTCGTGATGATTATTTCTATATGGACTGATTATAATGAGAGGAAACTGAAGCTGCCAGACACTCTGCTTTGACTCAGCAAACCGTAGTTCTCAAATGACATATTTAATTTTTAATGTTAAAGGTTATGTTTGCCTTCAAGGAATACCATCAGGCTCATTTTACCCAGAGCGCTATCTCTCTGCCCGTAGGCAGTAGTCCCCCACATAAAGCCATGGACCTGGGCAGTAGTCCCCCCCCCCATATGCATGGACTGTGCGAGCCATTCCCCCTCTAACATAGGGGCCCATGGCATAATCCCTCCCCCATACCAGAATGTAGATATAGTTAAATAAGTTTTATACTGTTTATTAAGTTTATAAGTTTTTACATTGTAAACTAAAAGATTTAACTAAATGACTTTAGTTGAGATTTGCTTAGGATTTCTTAACCAAACAAAAGCGCATTTCATATGGTCGGGTTGCTTTATACTGAATTGTGTTATGGTTAGGCTATGTTATACTATTGGTTAGTTAGGTCCCTGCTGAAGAGTCCTACTTGATGTGGTAGCGGGCTTACAAAATCTTGTGGCCAAAAATATTTTATTGTTCATAATTATGTTTAGGCTGCAGATCAGTTTTGCTCAGTGGCAAAACCCTAGAACACCCCTGTAAACCCCCCCCCTATATGCAGGCCCTTGGGAGTGCCCCCCCCTTCATATCAGGGCCTTAGATCGTAACCACACCCCCCCCCCCATAGCAGGCCCGTAAGTCATAAGTCCCCCCCGCCCACCATGTCTGGACCGTGGGGCAGTTGTTGGGCATCATGCCTCCCCTCAGCAGAAGTATAATGAAATGTCACCATAGCATAAATACCCCCCCCCACCCATATAATAAAATGTCCCCAAAGTATAAATGAAAATACCCCTATAATAAAATGCCCCCCATATTATAAACGAAACATACACCCATATAATATGTCCCCCAATAGTATAAATGACACACACCTCCATATAATAAATTGTCCACCATAGTATAAATGACACACAAATAACCTGAGCTGGGTAAGGACAGTCACGGGCCCGATGTTCTTCTTGCCCAGCGTTGTGGCATGCAGTGTTACACTTACTGCATCCTTTCCCTCTGGGAAATTTAGACAGAGGATGTGATCCGATCTGGCGAATCAACCAACACCCCTAAGGTGAATTAAGACGGGTGTTAGGATCCAATCTGGTGATCAACCAACACTCCACAGGTAAATTCTGCCAGGTGTTGGGATCCGAACTAGCGAATCAAGCAACACTCTTCAGGGTTTAGAAAAAGGGTTGGGATCCGAACTAGCGAATCAAGCAACACTCCACAGTTGCATTCAGCCGGGGGTTGGGATCCGATCTGGCGAATCAACCAAAACCCTACAGCTGTGTTCGGCCGGGGTTGGGATCCGATCTAGCGAATGAACCAACATCCCCAGGTGCATTCAAAAGAAGTATAATGAAATGTCCCCATAGCATAAATACCCCCCCACCCATACAATAAAATGTCCCCAAAGTATAAATGAAAATACCCCTATAATAAAATGCCCCCATATTATAAACGAAACATACACCCATATAATATGTCCCCCAATAGTATAAATGACACACACCTCCATATAATAAATTGTCCACCTTAGTATAAATGACACACAAAGTATATATAAAAATACCTCTATAATAAAATGCCCCCCGTATTATAAATGACACACACAGCCTATAATAAAATGTCCCCAATAGTATAAATGACACAGACATAAAATAAAATATCCCACATAGTAGAAATGACAACACACACACACCCATATAACAAAATCTCCCCCATAGTATAAATGACACACACTCCCCCATATAATAAAATATCCCACATAGTATAAATGACCCACACACACCATTGTAATAAAATGCTCTCCATACAAGTTTGCCCATAGGAAGTGTGACTGGTACATACAAGTTATCCCCAGTGAGTGTAATGGTGGATCGCTGATATGGAGATAAAGTCGAGCTAACCGTAAGCGATCTTGTTAGCGCGACTTTAGCACCATATATTTGCCTAGCAAGTCTGGGTAAATCGGCTACCATGTGTTACATTAGAGGTTGCCAATGTCCCATTGTTTAGTTGGTGGATTCTGAAGCACAGGTGTCTGTGATCCACCATTTACACTCACTGGGGATAACTTGTATGTACCAATCACACTTCCTATGGGCAAACTTGTATGGAGAGCATCTTATTACAATGGTGTGTGTGGGTCATTTATACTATGTGGGATATTTTATTATATGGGGGAGTGTGTGTCATTTATACTATGGGGGAGATTTTGTTATATGGGTGTGTGTGTTTGTCATTTCTACTATGTGGGATATTTTATTTTATGTCTGTGTCATTTATACTATTGGGGACATTTTATTATATGGCTGTGTGTGTCATTTACAATACGGGGGGCATTTTATTATAGAGGTATTTTTATATATACTTTGTGTGTCATTTATACTAAGGTGGACAATTTATTATATGGAGGTGTGTGTCATTTATACTATTGGGGGACATAATATATGGGTGTATGTTTCGTTTATAATATGGGGGGCATTTTATTATAGGGGTATTTTAATCGGCTACCATGTGTTACATTAGAGGTTGCCAATGTCCCATTGTTTAGTTGGTGGATTCTGGAGCACAGGTGTCTGTGATCCACCATTTACACTCACTGGGGATAACTTGTATGTACCAGTCACACTTCCTATGGGCAAACTTGTATGGAGAGCATTTTATTACAATGGTGTGTGTGGGTCATTTATACTATGTGGGATATTTTATTATATGGGGGAGTGTGTGTCATTTATACTATGGGGGAGATTTTGTTATATGGGTGTGTGTGTTTGTCATTTCTACTATGTGGGATATTTTATTTTATGTCTGTGTCATTTATACTATTGGGGACATTTTATTATATGGCTGTGTGTGTCATTTATAATACGGGGGGCATTTTATTATAGAGGTATTTTTATTTATACTTTGTGTGTCATTTATACTAAGGTGGACAATTTATTATATGGAGGTGTGTGTCATTTATACTATTGGGGGACATATTATATGGGTGTATGTTTCGTTTATAATATGGGGGGCATTTTATTATAGGGGTATTTTCATTTATACTTTGGGGACATTTTATTGTATGGGTGGGGGGGTATTTATGCTATGGGGACATTTCATTATACTTCTTTTGAATGCACCTGGGGGTGTTGGTTGATTCGCTAGATCGGATCCCAACCCCGGGCCGAACACAGCTGTAGGGTTTTGGTTGATTCGCCAGATCGGATCCCAACCCCCGGCTGAATGCAACTGTGGAGTGTTGGTTGATTCGCTAGTTCGGATCCCAACCCTTTTTCTAAACACCTGAAGAGTGTTGCTTGATTCGCTAGTTCGGATCCCAACACCTGGCAGAATTTACCTGTGGAGTGTTGGTTGATTCACCAGATTGGATCCTAACACCCGTCTTAATTCACCTTAGGGGTGTTGGTTGATTCGCCAGATCGGATCCCATCCTCTGTCTAAATTTCCCAGAGGGAAAGGATGCAGTAAGTGTAACACTGCATGCCACAACGCTGGGCAAGAAGAACATCGGGCCCGTGACTGTCCTTACCCAGCTCAGGTTAGGTACAGGACTAACAGCCTCAAGCCAACAAGTTGGATTATAGATTTTTGGGATATAAATTATCCAAACCCCTGGATTCCAATCTGCAGGATCTCAACCTTCCGGATTACCATTATATGACTTTGAAAACTTGGACTTTCCTCGTGATTATTATTTTCTATATGGACTGATTAGAGGTGGAGAGGAAACTGAAGTTGTCCAGACACTCTGCTTTGACTCAGGAAACCGTGAGTTCTCAAATGATCATATTTAATTTTTAATGTTAAAGGTAATGTGAGTTTGCCTTCAAGGAAATACCATCAGGCTCATTTACCCAAAGGTGCTATCTCTCTGGGTAAAAGTCCTGTTCGCGGTTTAATTTCATGTTCGCAATTGTGGGATTTACCCACTACGGGATTTTAACACCAGCTATTTGCTGGCGTTAAAATCCTGCGCTAAACCAGCGAAAACGCGATATTGAATCGAGAGCGTTGGATGCGTGGATGATTTTTGTGTAACCCTCACATCCGACGCTGATATGGAGATAAAGTCGAGCTAACCGTTAGCGATCTTGTTAGCGCGACTTTAGCACCATATATTTGCCTAGCAAGTCTGGGTAATAGTGTGGTCTGGGTAAAAGTCCTGTTCGCGGTTCAATTTCATGTTCGCAAATGTGGTATTTACCCACTAGGGGTTTTTAACACCAGCTATTTAGTGGCATTAAAATCCTGCGCTAAACCAGCGAAAACGCGATATTGAATCGAGAGCGTTGGATGCGTGGATGATTTTTGTGTAACCCTCACATCCGACGCTGATATGGAGATAAAGTCGAGCTAACCGTAAGCGATCTTGTTAGCGCGACTTTGGCACCATATATTTGCCTAGCAAGTCTGGGTAAATCGGCTACCATGTGTTACATTAGAGGTTGACAATGTCCCATTGTTTAGTTGGTGGATTCTGGAGCACAGGTGTCTGTGACATTTCATTATACTTCTGCTGGAAGACAGGTCCACAGTTTCACCGTTCTCACTGTAACAAAACATTTTCCTACCAGTCATACTTGCTATGTGAAACCTTGTATGTACCAGTTACTGGGGTAAACTTGTATGTGTAACAAGTGGGAGCACTCCTTGGGGATATTTATAATTACATATAGCGGTCCTAATTTGACCCCCCAAGAAAAACGCTTGCTAATGTTCCCTTTAATATGAAACTTTTCTTTAGAAAGCGTTTTTACCCTCTTATATATCTGGGAAATTATTGTAGGTTTTACCATTGCTAGTCAACGCAATAATTAAATTTATTGATTGGTTGGGTGTTTATCACATTTATAGGACATTTGCCAGAGAGCAGGTTTATATCAATCTTGTCTGTGATTGTCTGAAGACAATGATCTCATTAATATTAAGTTGCTTTGAATGACATCACACATGTAGATCAGGAAAGCTCTGTGTATTAATTGGGTTCTTATACTGGGTAACAGGACACCCTGATGTGTATTGAGAGGGACAGAGACCTGGAAATATTGGTAGTCAATGAATTGTAACAGCCATTTTTACTTTTCCATGTTTTACAACACAAATTGTATATTGTGCTATTTACATAGTAATTACACTATAGTCCTGTAGTAAAACACACAACTGGGCAGGAATTTTCATTTCCAAATGTGCGTCAGTTTGAATAAATAGAAATATCATGGGTCTATTCTTATAGTAAGGTATGGAAATGGCAGTTTGGGGTATGTAGTTCTATTTGAGTATTTAGAATATATTTCTGTATATTTTAATTCTTTTTTAATCTTTCCAGTGATTGGATCAGTTACAGAGTCAAAACATCTCTGTACCAGTCACATTCACAGGGGGAAAACTTGTATGTACCAGTCGAACTCACTGTGGGCAAACTTGCATGTACCAGTCACTGTGGGCAAACGTGTATGTATCAGTCACACTCACTATTTGCAAACTTGTATGTGCCAGTCATTGGGGGCAAACTTGAATATACCAGTCACATTCACTGGGGGAAAAGTTGTATGTGCCAATGATCTGGACCTAGAGACAGTTCTGCTTCATTAACAGCCATTTTAAGGTGACCTACCAACAGCACTGTGAGTACCACCAGCCAGCCAGCAGAACCAGCAGCACCCATGCAACT